>WYDF02122768.1:0-10107 GCA_009867245.2 Adranes taylori
GAAAATCTTTGCGGTCTTCCATCCTCATGGGTCATCATAAGCAAAATAATAATACGTAAATTAAGTTTAAAATTTCAGTTCATTAATTGTTTCACCGCCTATTTTGCCAAAGTGATGTATTTAGTTCCTGTAGGCGTGCATTTGATATTTAATTATCGATTTATGTTATTAATTGAGTAGATAACTATGACTATGACATGTAATATATAATTGTAGAGGATTTTTACAGCTTAAGAGCACGCAAAAAAATGAAACACGTTTCATATCAAATTTTGAATGTATTTGTTAAATCTAATCCATTTTATGCTTCATTGTTTTTTTTTTGTTATGAGAGGTAGTAGAAAAATAAATATAGAACAATTTTTCTTGTATAACAGTTTGTGATATCTCTAACAATAGCTAGCTGTGACAGCTAAAATCAAACAGACTGTATAATAAATTTATAATTTATTACTTACATGTAGGTCTATTTCTAGTTGGTTTAGTTAATGGTATCCAAGGACGTTGTGGAGGTACAGGAGTTGTCACTGAAAAGAAGAAAAGAAAACGATTATTTACTGCTTGGTCCAGTAGTTAAACGATCATAACAAATTGTGCATTTGTTTTCATAAAATGTAAAAAAAATTTGTTATCGGATAACATATCACATGTAAATTAATTCAATTATTTTATGTAATAAGTAATCCTCTAATATGATTAACCAAATGTAATGCAATTCGGGCATAATATAAATAAAAATTTAATGAGGAGAGAAAAACGCAGATATTTAACACAATTAACTGGAAAGGGCTTAAGTTGCTGAAGCGAAATATCGAACACCTGCGTTCATAACACATTCGCGGGAAGAGCGGCGATGTCACATCTTAGTATCAAAGCGAGTAGATTCGCGAAACGCCTAGATTTAAAAGCGTAGTTCTTTTAGCGATCTTCCCTTACACTTTACTCTGATTGGTTGAACAACTTAAGTTTTCGTAGATTTCTGACAACGCAATATTGATTCTTAAAATTTTCTACGAATCAAAGATGTTTTCCCATTGGTTGTAGTTGTAAAAATCCTAAAATTTTTAGCCTTTTTGAGCCGTCGATTGCATAGAGAGCGACTGTGCACCAGCGACATGCCAGAAGTTCATTTACAACCGCTTGCTTCCTTTACATAAAAACAGCGATTACAGTGTTTGCCAAATAATCCGCATGCGTGGAAGTAAAGTGTGTCTTCAAATTATATTCTTTGTTCACAGTAACTGATCTTGGTACAACAAATACACAGGCAAATCATTACTCAGAATAAAGAAATATTCTTATAATCATATGTCTTGAAATTGACGAAACTCAACATGCGGTTTTCGTTTTTTTAAAATCTAGCTTCCGACATGTCTTAAAATGTACAAGCGATATTCCGTATTTATGCGCACAGAACATTTTGAAGACAAATCTTACTATATCATCGTGTCGCGACCGCAGTTGTGACTTAATTTTTGGGAAATTATTCATAGGTTTTTAAGCACAAGTAACAGAGAATATTCAGTTAATTTATTTAGCGTTAGATAAATGAAAGATTGATTTTGATTTGAATATCTTTAATTAAAATAACATAGTGAAACTGGTGATCGGTAGAAAGAAAATAAAAAATAAATTGAATATAGATTCAGGTTGCATATAATTGTATCAATTTCATATTATATTTAGAATTGATTTATTCATTAATAGCTATAAATAGGAAAGCAAAAAATTATGCTTTACTTTCTAACGTACTATATAAGCAAAATAGCTAAGTGTAATGACTGGTAATGATTTATTACTGGTACTGCCAACTTCTTTAAAAGATGAAATTTTCTTTTCTTTACATAGAGAACTCTTGTCGGGACACCTAGGATTAACTAAAAGTATTAATAAAATCAAAAATAGATATTTTTGGGTAGGTATGCTAAAAGACGTACAAACGTTATAAATATAAACAAATACCACCTGGGGAGGCTCGACCAGTCGCTAAATTCCTTTTAGAACACTATCCTTTTAGGCCACGGTTGACCTAAAACAATTCTATCTGATAAGGGTAAAACTTTTCAAACAGAATTATTAGTAATTCAAGTCAAAGTAAGTTACATTGTTTGAAAATAAAACTTTAACTTACATTCGACGAAAGCAGCCATAACACTTAACTAATGCACTCTTCTAACGCAACGACGAATATTTTATTTATTAGTAATTCGTAATTCTTCTTTTAAAGCAACCTAGTTCATCGGATCCGCTAGTACCATATATGTACGTACATATGTAATACGTATAGGTATAGGAAAGATATAGGATTCATGTTTTGACAATTTTTTCTATTTCACCTTAGTATTTCTATTGTATTTACATTAGTGCAAACCATTTATACGTATTTACCACAAAAAGAAATTTTTCAAAATATTTTTTTCTATTTCAAAAATTTAAAAGAAAGTCGTATTTCTCGGTGTCCGCGCGTACGTACGTACGTATTGCTGTACGTTCAAGAATTACTCCTAACCTATTGGACCGATTTGCATGAAATTTGGTACACAGATACAAATAAGTGTTCCGCAAAAGTGATTTTTGGACGATGCTGCTTCGATGAGGACGTATCGTGGGTGAAATTGACTCGATGTACCTGGTACATTGGACGTAGCTTCTCCCTTTGGCGTCGATCTTCTCCACTGCTCGAACGGTTAAACGGTGTGTGGGGGAGAATTAGAAAATATATGAATACGAGAAAAGAAATGAATATTTAGAAAGATTCAGCTGAAAGTCTACATGACGTATATTAGATAATTATTATGACAGGTTCGTAAGATTCAGCCGAAGGATTAAAATGTGTAAATAGTATTTTTTGTTACTGACTAAGAGATTTTTAATTTTATTTTTGTAGATGGAAAATAAAATTAGTGAATACGCTGGTGACGCTTTACATAGAAAATATTAGAACAAATCATTCTTTATACTGCGACTATGCTCGCTGTTAAAGGTCAGATAGGAAAGCAAAAACGTTTAATCGAATTATACTGATTGAAACGTGCGACTAATGCTCACTCGCAGACAATCAGACAAAAGCTCTAAATGCGCCTTGTCCGAAACAGGACTAGGTATAGCTTTTTATATGAAACTAGATATTTTTGGCGTCCGGCTTCGGTGGCGGTTGTTCTGGATGTTGGCGAAGGCGACTAAGCTAGCCTTAGTTGAAATTACTGCTAAAATTGTTAGAAAAGGAGAGTTTTCCTCAAATAAGAGACGTTCGTTTAACCGTTGCAAATTTTAAAGAATAATATAGGATAATATTCCTGCCATACTTTTATAACTCTATGCTTCTAGAATAAGAAGCTCTCCAATCAGTTTAAACGTGTCAACGGGCAGAGAACTGCAGTGCTTTCTACTGCGATCAAAGACCAACCAAATGATCTGGCTTTTGATCAAAACGGCGTAAGCTCCTCACTAATAATAGAAAAATCTGCTTAACGAAGGTATCGCCCACAAAGTTAATTAAAATCATTAAAGTTGTTTGTCGAAAATACGATGTCATCAAACTCTCGTGCAAACGAGATTACGAGAAGTCAATAAACCCATTAAAGGAGGCCGTAAAAATCTTTCGCTAGATAAGTGCAATGAACGCGAGTTCAACACCCTTATTACGAGGCATTTATTCGAAAACAGCAATTCACCAAAAGTAAAGCTTTAATAAAAAATTATGCGCAAAGATTTAGCGTCATAAAAGAGACCAAACATCTCTTTCTTTCTTTCTTTCTTTCTTTCTCTCTGACTCTCTCTTAATAAGTAGCATTTTTTGTTCCTATTTTGCACTCGTTGCGTGTTCACAAAAAATACGAAAAACACCTGCCTAAAACGAGAAGCTATAAATCGCCTTAATCCCCTTTGAAATATATCTCACTCCACTTGAACAAAACAGTGAAAGTGCAGTTCGTTCGAATACGCGCGAAATATTTTCTTCATCTCTCTTCCGCAGTTGGCGCTTTCTAACACATGCGAATGCAAAACGTTCTTAGTTTTGCTGTGTTTGGCTTGATTCCAATTCCGGCTTCCCTCCACCTGTGTGCACGAAGGAGGCACGTGTTGTTTGCTGGAGACCGACGGCTTTGTTCGACGATTCTAAACGTAGAATTCGCTATCTGCATGTATAAAAAACAATGATCACACATCGTAAATAATTCCGTCGATTGAATTATTTTAGTTAAATATGATAAAATAAATGATTGGTTCATTTGATTGTTTAGCTAATTCTTAATGTACTAATTAGCTGATGAGTGTAATGTATGTTTTATTCGTTTATCGATTCTGTAAAGGCTAGCCGATAATAACATATTTGTGTACTTATGATCATAATAAGAACAACCACTTTCTTTCTCACCTCTAAAAGCTCATGCTGGAGCATTTTATGTTACAATCACAATAAGAAAAACAGTATAGTGGTCAGTAGCATAATCACAATCCTGCTTTAACTTTTTGGGTACCGATTTATTGAGAGATTGTTTTACATATGAAACGTGACTAATTTGTTGCTATATGGAATCCTATGTTTCTTTCTTCTTCTTACCAAATCCAATCCTCTTGAAATGGTTCATCAGAAGATCCACTATCATTGCTTGATATGAGCCTCGCGTGTTGACCATCACTACCATTTTATAATCTTCACTAACTAATTCACTAATTGAATAGTCAGTATAAAATTCTTCATCAGATTGCTCAGTCACTTTCGTTACCAGTTTCATCAATGCAGTTTGTATTTCTGACATGATGGACTTTGACATATGCCCGTACAAATCTAGTAGAGCCCGTACAAATAATCAATAATGAATGCGTGAATTTATATGTGAGACTTATATATGAAATATATATATGAATAAATACTGCATTATAACTAATCTTTATTGCGAGAGGTAAATAATTGAACAATTTAATGACTACATAGATTTTCAGAGAGTTTAAGTTGGTGCCTTGAATACGTAGTCATTTGACATGAGTCAAGTTCTCACGTCATTTGATGTGGTTAAGTTCCTTCTCATGTACAAACTCTGATTTATGAAAGTAGGTATACATTAAACATTCAGTTATAAATATAGAAAAGTCCTCGGTAACTTTGCTTTATTCCCATATTGTATATTATTCTTAGAATAGTTTTGTAGTGTTATCGGAAAACATATTCTATGTAAGTTAATTCAATTAATTAAGATTATAAGTAATCGTCCAATATAATATAAATTGATTTAATCAAATTTAATTCAAGTCGAATGTAATATATAAATTTGCTAAATAAAAATTTAATACACGAGAGAGTTTAATACCAGTACAGTGGAAAAGAGTATTAACGCGAGTTAAACAACGAACACATGCGTCCTTAATGCACATTCGTGGAAAAGAAATTATGCTGGTACATCTTGGCACGAGAAAACGAGAATATCGCACACAGATGCATTTGTTGTGTTTTGACCTTCGCGGAATTATTTCCGAAAAATCGTCAATTTAATATATGATTTATTCTCATTGGCTGTCTCTACATTTAAAGGGGTAACTCTTTAACATGTTTTCATGCGGCCTTCAGCTGAAACTTTTGTTAAAAATGTTAGAAAGTTTAGAACTACGACCAATAAGAAAACATCTTTGATCCGTTGGGAATTTTAAGGATCAATATGGCATTATTTTTCTCTCAAAAATCTACGAGAACATATCCTGTTCGACCAATCAGAGTTCAGCTGATTGGTCGAACAGCGTATTTATCGTAGATTTTCGACAAAAAATAATGGAATATTGATTAAGGATCAAGGAATACGGATCACGGATAATGGAATATTGCTTAAAATTGCCAACGGATCAAAGATGTTTTCCTATTGGTCGTTTCACATAAAAGGATCTACTCAACCCAGCCTTACCCAGACGCATTTTGGGTATTGTGTTGGTCGTTTCTGAATGAGCATTTCGCACATTAGCATAATTCGCATTTAGTGAACAAAAGTATTTCTTGCAGCATGAGCAGAGTCGCGGTCTTGAATTTGGTTTGCTCGAAGCCATCAATAACACTTTATTTGTTTATTTATTTATTCAATTTAAATAACTAGTAAATCAAGTCAGTAAAAATTTTTATAAACATCAGATCAAGTATATTACATTATTATTTCGACTGATCTTTCGTTTTCTTGTCATCATCTTCTTATTCATTTCGTTCACTCATAAATATTTTATAATCCCTTCCCTGAAATATACGTGGTCAATGCTAAAACGAGGAGGGTAACGCCAGAGGAAGAGAAAAGCGAATCGCCAACGACCAAGCGCTCCGAGCCAAGGATGAGAGATAAAACTCCAGAGAGGCCCGTCAAGCTGCGCTGACCGCGTAGCCCACGCATGTTGGTAGACGTGCTTACTCCAACCACACCACAAAAACAGCGAAAAGAGTCACCATCAACCCCCCCCTCCACGGTTCCCGGTTCCGCCCACTGCTCCAGGCGACGTGTCTCTTTCACCCTTTCCATGCAAAGGATGGTTGTACCCAATAATCCGTACAACCATCCTTCACCGAAGTTTCACCGAAGAGTTTCACCGAAGTCTCTTCTGTTATTACTTCAGCAACGGCAATTAGACTACAACAATTCACCACTTCCATCTCCGTCAAGTCACTTCATATCTTCGACAACTCATGCTATAGCTCACACAACGAATTCTCATGTCTTCAATAGTTCATCTCGCATCATCAACTATGTATTTGGTAACTTCGTTCTGCTAATTGGCTGGAACAACCTACAATATTATCGCTAATCATCCACCATTCAACCATTTAATACTGCCGACGTCCACATAAGAAACTGGGGAGTTGGAACAGAAACCACATTCCAATTAGAAAAACACAAAATAATACTCACAATCAAATTATCTCTAGTTCGCCACTTATACTTGCTTACTTTGTACTAATGGAATATGTTAATGGTATCATCCTTACAAATTTTGAATTATAAATAGCATCTACAAATTGTCAGACAATTAAAGTCGTGGATAATGTCAGACGTATTATCCACGTATTACAAATATTGTTTGTATTCCGGGTTGTACTCCGCATATCCATTATTTCAAAATGTCGACGTTTCGGTAAAATCTTATTTAAGTTTTTCGTGACTTCGTAAAAGAGTGCCTATTGCTTTTCAATTAATCTCTATTTTTTCACCTTCGACAATGTTCATTTTGCAGTTTTATGGGTTTCGTCTTTCTTCAGCCAAGTTGTTTATGTCAGGAGCCTTGAATGCTTTCCTAAATTCCGCGTTGCAGATATAACATGGCGCATCCAAGGATCTTCGTATAAGTTTATGTTGAACTCCCCTATCTGCAGTTGTAGCTAAACGGTCTCAAAGCTAGCACCCGTACACAATCTGCGGTTGGAAAATATAATTCATGATTCTACCTCTTGGTTTTAGCGATAATTTGGAGTCAAACTTCAATACCGGATGTAATTTTCTCACTATCTTTCTGGCTATTGTTTCCCTGCGTTTTATATGGGCTAGCCAATTTAATTTTCTATTAAACGTGAATCCCAGATAGGTTGTCGTTCTCTTTATTTTAATTTTCTTGTTATTGAATTGAACTGGAGTTTCATTTCTTTTCATTTTTAAAAATTCAATTACCTCCATTTTGCTGGTATTTATTTTAACTTTCCAGATTTTACAGTATTCTGCAATTACTTTTAACCCTTTTTCCAATCTAATTCTTTCCACTATTGGATTTGCAATAAATAACGGAGACGATCGCCGTGTTATCTGCAAACTGTAATATAGTAGTTTATTCCAGGACACACAATATAGGCATGTTGCTTACAAAAATATTGAACAGTACCGGTGAAAGTGGTGAGCCCTGCGGTAGACCTTCAGTGGTTTGGCTTTTGCTGAAATTTTCGTTTTCGATCGAGATTTGGAAAGTACCTATTTTGTAAGGATGAATGTAAGTACCTATTTTGTAAGGATGACTCTTGATTAACTATAATGGGATTTCAATGACCACATTTTAAACACCAGACCGTCCCGCCATACCCGGTCGAAGGCTTTTTCTATATCCAATACAGCCGCGTACGCTGTTAGTTTTTTGGATCTAGCTTTGTGTGCAATTGCTTCCAATTTAGCAGCCTGTTGGACCGCAGCTAATTTTTATAATGATTGCGTTTTTCCATGAATTTGGATAGTAGCCGTAGATTATTATTTTATTTATAATCTCTGTTAGCGCATCTATTGCCTGTCTGTAGAATGCTAGTAACTTCCGATTTTTCCACTGGTTGGTATTTTAGGAACACATGGTATCGTATATTAAGTTGGCTTTTACACCATCTACCGCTTTATTCACCTCTGCTAAGCCAATGTTATGATTAGAGAATTGTTTTTCAAAATGACTAGCGCACACTTCTGCTTTTTCCTTGTCTTCATACACAAATTCCACTTTAGTGGTTTTTAATGGAGCATTTTCTTTAGGACATTTCTTTATCCTTTTCAGCAGCCGCCATAGTATTGCCATCTTGTACACAGGCGTGTGTGATAGTTTCGTTCTATATTTCTTGTGTCTTTTCCTGGATCATTGTTTTAACCTAATATTCGCGCTTTATCATTTTAGCTTTGTCCTGTGCAGGCCTTGTGTATGCGTGTTGTGTAATAGCTGCTTTTTTCTTCGCTATTAATGCCTTTTCTTAGTAGTTTAGCGACCACTTATTTTCATGCTGGGTTGTTATTATGCTGCCACGATTTTTTTCTTTTGTAAACTGAGTGAGGTGGGGTACTTCTTTTTCAATTTCTCTAGTGTTTGTATGTTTTCTGCTACTGGTTGGAATTTCTCCATTTCGTAGGCATACCGCATCCAGTTTATTCTCTTGATTGCTGTTGTAGATTTTTAAGTTTTTCAGCTCCGCTATTACTAGGAGATGGTCCAAGGTTAAATGATAGTGCACTTTGGTCGATATTTCTTTGTTTACTTTATGGAGTCTGAAAATGTCTATTATTTCTCCTCTTTTATCTTGAGTAGGCGGAATGGAAGTGGGTTCACTGGGCCCAACGATTTGAAAATTTTCCCTGATTTACCCACAGCTAAATAATTTTCCCCACGCTGGATTGTTTATCCTGCTGTTCCATGACATATGTTTGGCATTTAGTTTCCGTCTGCTAGTGTTATACCATATTTATTTATTTCATCCAGGTCCTCCGTGGTGGGTATTATTTTTGGTCTCAGCTATAGAGCCGCCTTCGTCAGCTTTTCTCCTCCTATGCTGGTTTGTATTGTAACAGCCTCAATATTCGACGTATTCAGCTGTACCTTATTATAGCTATATTTATTTCTTATGATTATGGCGAGTCCACCTCCATCTTTCCTGATTATCTTCTTCCCTCCATCTTCCCTGATCTTCCCGGGCTCGGTTTTTTGAGCAAATCCAGTCATTTGCTTTGTGCCCCCCCCCTCGTACAAAAACATAAACTATCAAATTGCACCGCTGGATGGTTTATGTTTTTGTCTAATCGAATGCTATTGAATGTCCGGTTGTTGAATGATCTTGGACTAGAACCGATGTGCTTATGTTTTTGTTTTAGTTGTTTCTGTGCTCTGATATCTTTATGTTTGTTTGTGCAGCATATGACTTCTGACAATTTTCGCAAGGCACTTCATATACTCCTTGTTTTTTAAAAATAACCTGTCTTTTTGGATTTGGTAATATGTCTCCAATTATTTGGTTTGCATTGAAAACAAGTTTGATTTTGTGTTATCTTAGGATGGATGAGATTTTGTCTGCGGTGCCTTTTACAATGGAAGATTTGTTATAGCTATGGGTTCTGTAGTTTCTGGTGTTAATTTGTTACTGTTGCTTCTATAATTTAAGTGTTGATGATTTGTTTGGTGGAGTATCCATTTTGTACTAGTGCTTTACCTAAACTGGCTATTTCAGAATCCATGTGTTCGCTATTCGTTAGTGTTTTTGATCTGTAGATTAATGTTTTCATAACAGAATTTAGTTGTAATTCTTTTTTTTTTAACGGTGGATACGTTTACCAAATCTATATAAATAAAAATGAATGGCTAAATGTGTTGCTAAGCACAAAACTCGAGAATGGCTGAACTGATTTGGCT
>WYDF02122779.1:0-10106 GCA_009867245.2 Adranes taylori
TAAAACAATAGTAAATTAGTAGGTGCCAAATTTTGACATACCATTAACTCTAACCTTAATTCAGTTGCACAATAGGTTTTCATTGGGTAGTCTGTAGCTTCTAGGCAGGATGTCGGCCTTGCACGCCAGGCTGAAATTTGTCAAAAAAAAGTAAAGCGCGATCGTAGGCCATGACAAATCGGACAACGGGGTTGTCCGCGCCGTAGGCAAATATTGGGAAAGAGTGAGTCAAGAGCGGCCGTAGGCCGCGGCACCCCGGACAGCAGAGCTGCCCGGTAGGTGATTTTTAGGTTACGCAAGATTGGATGATAAATGCACACATTTGAACATAAGACGTTTTCTATGCCTGATTTGAGATTTTAACCACATGAAGCTATTATTTCCACCGCTGATGCGATCCACCACCATTTAGAAATCACCACTCCCTACATTTTTTCTAGATAAGCGTCAGCAAAATAATGCAACTTTGATTCTTAATTTTCTTAACGTATCACGAAGAAACTTTTGACTAGAACAACTTCCTTTCCCAGAAAATATAAGGAACCATCCTGGCCAGTGATCCACATAAGCACTTTTTGAATTGCTGTCTTTGGATGCACTGCGAGAACCCATTCGCGCTCGTCCAAAGCTTTAATTCGCAGCCATAAATTGATCTAATCTTAAAGCGCTATAGTAAATTTTCAAATATTCAATCAACATATTAAATCTACGAATATACAAATTAATTAATAAAAATTATATAAAATAAAATTCTACGAAAGATAAAAGGTTAAGTATCCAACGACGCACCTTCTGCTGAATCTTTTGATTCCCAAATATTTCATAGTTTTCTTCTACTCTTATTCTCATTTTATTATTTTCCATTGATCGCATCCTGATGTGAAGACGAGGGGCCGGACGAGAGAATAAGAAGCTCGTTAGGAAGTATCGGGCACACGACAACCATGAAAGAGTTAATGACACTGCTTGGATTTTAATCCGATTATAAGGGTCGAACAACCGCTGAACGTACAGTTAAGAATCAATTAAAAATCAGGTAGATAATTGAGTCCTCTGACATTAACTTAAGCCAAAAGATCTACAGAAAAGGCACGACAGCTTCAATGTCCACAAAAAGATCCGAGATATGGTAGGAACTAACAGCAAACGAGGAACGACCATACTGTGAGACTCAACCGGCAATATAATCCTAGATTTGAAGGACAAATTAAAACGCTGGATAGGCTACGTCAAGGAACTATTTAACGACACCAGACCCGAGGGATCTAAACCAACTCGAAGAGAAGGGCGCGGAAATACAGAACAGCGAAGTGAAATACGCCATAAACATCACAAAAAGAGGCAGGGTGACAGGTCTAGACGGAATTCATAGCGAAATGCTTAAGCTGGTTAATGACAATAACATGAACATACTCACAGATCGCATGAAAACAATATAGAAAACTGGGATTATACCAGCAGAATGGCTAATATCTATGTTTATTACAATACCAAAGAAACCGCATGCAACAGATTGCAACGACTACCGGATGATAAGTTTAATGGGACACACACTGAAAGTATTTCTTAGGGTTAGTCACACCAGAATCTATAGGAAATGCGATGCAGAATTAACAGGCACGCAATTTGGATTTCGTAGGGGATTTGGAACGCGGGCCATATGTAAATAAAGACGTCTGCGCCTGTTATATTGACTCTAGTGAAGCTTTCGACAATGTAAAACACAAAAAACTGATGAATATTCTAACAAGTATGAACATCGACTATAAGGACATCAGAATTTTGTCAAACCTTTACTGGGGCCAGACAGCTAAAATCAGAATCAGATGACATTAATATACAAAAGGGATTAAGACAGGGATGTGTACTCTCCCAGATGATGACCTATTTAACCTCTACTCCGCAGCTATACTCAAGAAAACACTTTCAGATGACCCCACACGAATCGTCGTAAACGGCAAAACAATAAATAACATCCGTTATGCATACGATACGGCCATGCTGGCAGACAACATAACTAACCTCATGCGCATGATGAATAGGGTAGTGCGGAAAGGTGAAGAATATGGCTCAAAATGAATCTAACAAAAACAAAGATCATGTCAATTTCAAAAACCAGATAACAAATCCAAATGCAAATAAATAGGAAACACATAGAACAAGTCTTTAAGTAAAAATAGTAGGGAACTTAGATGAATGGCACATAGGCGTACCGCCAAAAAGTCCTCGCTCGCATAGAACATTTGTCAAAATGAGAAAAATGCTGACTTCTCCAGATCTAGCCAAGGGTTAAGCCTAAGAATGGTCGGATGCTTCATTTTTCCGATACTGCTTTATGGGATGGAAAGCTAGACTTTAAACTAGGAAACAACCAAAAGGATAGAGGCCTTCGAAATGTGACAAAGTGACAAATGAGGAAGTGCTACGGAGAATGATTAAAGAAACCGAAGTTCTCTTTAGTATAAAGAAAAGAAAGTTGCAGTATCTAGGCCACATATCTAGAAATAAAAAATACGGATTACTATAACTTATAATCGAAGGAAAAATATAAGGGACTCGTAGCAGCGGAAGATGGCGAATATCCTGGCTGCGCAATCTAAGGGAATGGTTCGGGATGTCGTCTGCGGACCTATTTCGTTCGGCGGACCTATTTCCTATCTCGATAGTAAAAATTGCCACAATGTTCAGCAACCTCCGACGGAGAAGCTGAATTGAGAAGAAGAAGAAGTTAATTAAAAGAAAACGCGAAATGCGATTTCGTAAAATCAACTCAAAATGCGGAATTTCAATTTACAAAATGTGAACAAAACTTATCAGAGTTTTCTGGAATAGCACGACAAAATTATTTAATCAGTCAGAGAACCATAATTTCCCATCTAATATAAATGCGACCATAACCTCTATATAAGTTGTAATTTTCACAGCAAATCGTAGTACTAATCTTTGACAATTAACTGAGTTCCAAATCCTTTTAAAAGTCTGATTAAAGCTATCAGATGCAATCAGATTAATTTAAATTATTTCGAATATGGTTGACTTATTCACTGCGAAATAAAATCTCTGCCAATTGAAAATATTTGTTTCCATTTTCACTTTTATGATAGAAATGTATTGAAAATGTTTGTTTATATTTTTCACCCTTTTCTACATTTTGTATGTATGTATTTTTATTACCTAATATTTGTGTAAGTACTATTATAACAATTGTTCAGTACTATTACAACAATTGCTTAGTAGCGATTTAGTCCCTATTCCAATTCCAAAGAGGAAGCAAAATTCTCATTAACCAACAATACAAAATCCATGAAACATGGGGTGACATTTTCGTCTATGAAGCACGCAAAACTTTCGTTTATGCTTGGAATTAAATAAATTTGTTAACCGACATACTAGAATGAATTTATAAAGAATATATATAAGAAAGTAAAAAGTGAAGTTCTCAATCGAGATTACTATAGTTGCCTCTTTGTTAAACACCATTTTGTAAATAAATGCATTAAAAGATGTTTACGAAAGAAGAGAAAACACAATTAAACAATAACCATATAAAAAGGCTTGTCTTGAGAAGTGAAAAGTATTTAATTCGATTTAAATTATTATGAACTGTAAGAAGCGTGTAAAATATTATTCGCCGTTCTGTACTGTCCATTTAAGTAAGTATACTTTTACAGCTCTCAGCAAGACTATTTCCTTTATATGTTAATCTTACCGCATCAAAAACTACGGAAACAATAGTAATGTAACCTAGGGATATAGGAGCAAATATTGTTTTAAACAATATTTTTGAGAACTGAAATTACTCAGCTTATCTACCAGTTCATTTAGATTAAATGCACGTGTTTGACGATTTAACTTTATGTTTGGTTGATTTAATTAATAATTTTATCAGCTAATAATATTGAATATTTTTCGTATGAATTTGATCGGTCCTCAAGGTGGTGTCCGCGATTAAAGCCCATTTAATTCTATGCCTCCAAAAAAAAAGAAAAGGGGATACGCTGCTTGATACTGGCAATTTGGTTTTACTGTAATAATCTCGAAGGGAGGAGAGAAGCCACAGTGTGCTGCTATCCAATTCGATAAAACCCAGCTAGTTAAAGAGACTAAGAGAAGCAGTTAAAGAGAAGCATCCTAGTGGAATAAACAAAGATATCGACTTCTTTAAACGCCAAACCAAACGAGTGCACAACTCCAGAGTTGATGATTCGGGAATCTTTTTGCAGAACATTAAGGGTGATGTGAAAGCCTTGCATGAGGCATCAAGCGCTAAAAGACCACATACTATCGGAGAAAACTAGATATGTATTATCTTGTAGCAAAGATATCATATCGAATGTGCTAGGAACTTCTGAACTTGAGACGTTAAAGCATGTTTCCTTGTCAAACGATACTGCAAGGAAGCAAATGGCGGAGATGCCTAAAAACATATTATCGGAGTTGGTGTTAAAGATTCAAAATTCAATATTTAAACGCTAAAAGAAACTAGACCTATTCAATTCTTCGGATTTTAGTGTAGAGATTTTAAATATTTTAAATGACCCAAGGGAATAATGCTTAAAAGATCAGAAATATACACGCATAATACTTTTATTGTGCATGTGTTACTTCGTTGGCTAGAGAGAATCTAGCGCGACGAAAGAAACTAAAAACAAAGTGGGAAAGCAATGTAGACTTTGTACGCGAATAAGTTTTTGCGCTCCTGTGTGTTAGAGAAAGATAATGAAAAAATAATTTAAATAATAGACTTTCTAACAAGCAGAAGTGAGATGCAGAGAGGCAACAAAGTTCTTCGAAATCTAGTACAAAATATCGCGGGGCGAATGATAGAATAAAAAGGAAAATTCCGTAGAAAAGATATTCAGATCTTTATTGGTTTTGGATCAATTCACAATTAGTTTTGTTATTATCTTTGTTTATTTACGTGTGTTATTATCTTTGTCGCTGTAAAATATAATGGCAGATGTGAGTAGACATAACTTTTATTATAAATTTTGATAAAGGAACTGAAACACCTATAGTTCTTTGATTTTATTCTGAGTAAATAATATTATTTCAATGTAAGTAATTTTCATTTAACAACAAGCTTACAATTAATTAATCAGAAGCTTACTATATTTAGTTATATTATCAGTCCACCGATCCTTTATTAATTACTCTCAAATTATTAATATTACTTAAATGTTTTTTCGTCGTTATTTTATTTATTTTCGAGTATCTGTTTTATTATTTAGCAAAATTCGTAAGCCCACTATAAATTATTGTTGTATGTAAAATAAATTACTAATAGGTGATTTATAAAATATTTTAAAATCAGTTATGTTTATATGAATTTAGTAAACTGGAACCCCAATAACATTTTATTAATTTAAACTATGCTCATAATTACAACTTTGATTAAGACTCTACCATCTCTCGGTAGGATTGGCAGTGCTTTAACTGGAAGTAGAATTTATTTAACCAATTAGGGCACACACAATTATGTCACAAATTAAAACGTGACAATATTCAACTTTTTTACGATCTAGCTTGAAGGAAAGACAAATGTCGCCAATTTAGCACGACTTTGCGTGTACGTACTATATATTTTTAACAAACAGCACTAGCACTAGAACAACTGCAAAAGAAATATATAGAAACGTGGATACAATCTTCGAGATCCACGGTATCAAATGGAAAATTTAATTCGTCTGTACGAACGGCGCTTCTACAATGCTGGGTTGCCGTTCTGGATTTCAAATTTTCGTGAAATTAAAATCACAACATATGATTGGCACACACTACTACTCATCGTCAAGCAGTAAAGGTGAAAGCTATTCCAGATGATGTCAATTTTATTAAATCGAACGCTCTAACCTCCCGTTTATTTTCAGAAAACGTTTCCGAATTTGAAATGAGTGTCTTGAGCCCTCTTCAAACTCTTCCCTATAGCAGCAATGAGAACCTCCCTTCGGTGTGTGGACATAGAAAAGAAAACATAACAACGTTCCAATGTGTCAAGAAAGTCACTTATTCACCTCAACAGAAGCCGTATGGAAGCAAATTAGGCTCCATGAGTGGTTTGAGCAGCCCATAAATTCGGCATGAGGATTGATATATTTTATTTGCTGCTGCACACTTGTCTGTCTCGCAGCCATTGTAGCAGCATTACCATAAGCTTGTCCTCTACAATTCATAATCTTGAGTCCATCTGAATCGAGCTTACTTAGTATCAACGAAATCTACAAAAGATTCCACTACTTGTACTTCCCGATTTTCAATCATCACGTATCATAATGCTTGGCTTATTTGATCTTTGTGGGAAATATCCGGGGTACTGTTGAATATCATGGAATAATACTTGGCCGTTTTAACCTAATCTATAATTTTTTGACGACCTTTATTCCCTAAAATTTCAATAAACCCGTTTTGAATTTCTGGTGACATATAAGTTAATTTTTTTTTGGCCCATTTTTACTCTTACTAAATGTTCTCGGAGAGCAGGATCGTACTTTGCCAGTAGATGCACTAGTTTTAAAAATTTGCCTCACTGGTGTCATTTTCCCTATGGGTGCCTAACGCCAAATTTTGTTTAGCCAGGAATCTTATTAAACATTCTAGTTAGAATTTATGCCATTTTTTTATTTCTTTTGTCACGACTTCTTGCTCTTTTTTATCAATAGTCTGTCCTTTTTGAAATATTGATTCATGGTTGGCGACTTTTGGGTTTATTAAACCCGTCGGAGCAGTAAAACTTCGATACTTTTGGTGAAACAGCTGACGTAAAGTTGACAAATTCGTAATATCAATTAGAGGTCTTAGTTTCACTTCAATCAAGTTTTTTGAAGACAGTTTCCAGAGATGACGTGAACAATTTCGGTGAAATGGTATCGCCTTGACGGACTCCTCTTCTAATTCGAAATTTATCGGTGGTTCTGTGACGTTACATGCTCATAGATATATTTAATCATACGCGTATAAGTCTAATCGATTCGACATTCTTTCAAGGAGTTTATAATTGACCATAACTCGATCGAATCTTGCTTTCTCGAAGTTTCAGAAGCACATCAAAGTCTATGAAGCATAGTCGAAGCTTTCTCTAAGTCTATGAAGCACAGTGTAAGGACAATTTTGTATTTGTTGCCTTCTCGATTAGACACCTCATCACCTGCAAAAGGTCATTTGTGCTGAAACTGATCGAATCCGGCTTGTTCTGTCGGCTGATAAAAATCTAGCTTCTTCGTGATCCTTTTCGTTTTCACCTTCATAAATAGCTTGTACAAGTGCGAGAGCAAACTGATAGGCCTGTAATTTTCTAGTTTCGTAATGTCGCCCTTCTTGTGCACCAGAGTGATAACTGTGTTTTTCCATAATTCCGGTATTTCCTCCTTTTAGAGACACTTGTTGAACAGAACAGTTACCATTTCGAGCAGTAAAGGTCCACCTTCTTTGATGGCTTCGATCAGAATGTTTTCGTCACCTGGAACTTTCTTGTTTTTCATTTCGTCTAACGAAGCCTATACTTCGTCGATTGTTATGCCTGGCATTTCTTCGGATCCGAAGTTCATTATCACTGGTCTTGTTTGCTTTGTCTCTGGAGGTGGTTGGGGCCGAACCGACGTGAATAAATCCTCATAGAGCTATCGCGCGATATTCAATATCTTGTTCTGATCGGTCTGTATGTGTCTGCCGTATCTCTCAATTAAAAATCATGCCTGTTCCCGTTCATCTGCTTCGCACGCTGGACTTTCATGTTCCCGTTGGCTTCGATAATGTTTGTGGCGAGTTTTACATTGTACTGTCGCAGATCAGTCAGCATTTTCTTGTTGATGGCTTTCGTTATGTCTCGGTATTCCACAGTGTCCCAGTTACCACCTTTCGCCATTTTTAGCCTGTCCGCTATGAAGTCTAGCGTTTCTTTGCTGAGTTTCGACTCTGTAATGCGTGTAGATCGGCATCTGGTTTCCAGGAAAGCTTTCACTGAGTCTACTATTTTCGTGTTGAGTCCATCAATTGTGGTAGTTTGTGTATCCACTCCGTTCAGTTCTCTGTCCATCTTTTCTGTGAATTCAGTACTTTGTTCTTTCAGGCGATCGATGTTCAGAATGACTTTCTTCCTGACCATTCTCTCTCTTTCTGTTTTTGTGTTCAAGAGGACTTTGGCTCGCACCATCCGATAATCGCTGCCCGTTGTGAATCTATTTAGCACAGTGGCATCTTTGATGATCGACTTGCGGTTCGATATGATGAAATCGGTCTCGCTCTTTGTTCTACATTCCGCACTGGCCCAACTCCACTTCCTTTGTAGCTTACCAGAGAAAAACATCTTCATTGTGAAGATGTTTTGTTGTTGGAGAAAATTCAGCACAGTATCTCCTCTCTCGTTCCTTTGATCGTAACCAAAAGTTCCAATTCATGTTTCTGCAACATCTTCTCTTTTTTCCAATTTGGCATTGAAATCGCAGACCAATAACTGATATTGTGCTCGATTTTCTTCAACTGCTTTGGAGACATCCTCTTAGAAGGTTTCGATTTCTTTGTTCTCATGAGCTGTGGTCGGTGCGTATGCTTGGATTTCTTTTAGACTGTACATAGCATTTATCTCCAGACGCACGTAAATTATTCTGTCTGAGATGCTGTTCACGTGAGTAATTCGGTTCGACCAACGTTTGCTGATGAGCAGTCCTACACTATACATTGCCGTTTGGCTATCACTACCTCGGTTGTACAAAGTGTTTCCTGATTTTAGTTTCAAGCATTCGTCGCCACGTCGCTTAATCCGGCAATCGATGATGACGTCCCATCATTGTACGTGGCAATATATAGTCCGGTGTAACAACCCAGGGGTTCTTAGCGCCCTCTGCTCGTTGTCTGGTCTGGCCGTTGTCATAGTCAGGGATCAATGAGCGGCTGGGAAATTTGACAAAAATTTGAAAAATTTACTACAGAAAGTTTTATAAAATTAGATAATTTGGCATATTCATGACTAGAATAATATTTTTTGTTAACATAGAAGAGGTGGAGGGGGCTAGGAATCGTGATTTGAACAAACGCTCACCAAATAACCACAAATATGCCGTAAATATTCTAAGTATATTTTATGAATATGTTATATTCTTAGCATATTCGTGCTTCATTTTTAGCATATTTGTGTTACTTGAATCATAAGTTTGGTTCTGGCAACATTGAAGGACCTCTAGGATTATTATGCATTTTGTAAAAAGTTATTTTCTTTTCATATTGTATGTTTTTCATTTTTTAACACAAATTTTTATTGTGAAAAATATTTTCATTTTTAAATTACAAAATAGTCGTTTATTCGGGTTCAAATCATTCGGCTTTTACAACTTGTGAAATAGACCTCATAACTTAAGAGACAGTCTAAAAGAGATTTTTTTGTAAGGTAATTCGCAATGGTAAAATAGTTGCCCACACCTGATATGTGCTGAGTTGTACAAAAGATGATAAGAATTGGGCATAGATACTGAAGTTTTAACTTAGTTATAAGCGCATCTGCACATGCTAATTAATTATAACGTCAATCTTATTCACAGTAACGTCCGCGAGATGACGTCCCCACCTATGTGACACAGCGTTCGAGCACGGAAGCACCTATATAAAGCGACTTCTGCTTCAGCGGCTCTTGTTCGTTTTAGTAATTAAGCAATTGCGTAAGAACATGTAGTGCACAGAGTTTCGCATAGAATGCGGCAGACATCTTAAACTTGGATGATGTTGCAAAATAAGTTAATTTAAAGATTATAAATATTAATTAAAGTATAAACCATTATTGTTAATCTTGCATTGTGGGTTTTATGAGTATTGTGTAATAAATAAGAAAGAATTAACAAGTAAAACGATTCACTTAGACTCGGCAATCGTAAATTAACGAAATTGAATTAATATTAATGTAACTAAAAAATTGCTTTATTTTGGCAAATTCTAAAACGTATTTAATTAAGTATCATTTATATAATGTTGTAAATAGGAAAATAAAATAAGAAAAAGAAAATAAAAAATCTTCAATTTGTAAAATAATTTTAAAAATAAATAATCTTCTTCTTCTTGTGCCGCTTCTCATCGAAGATTGGCGATAACTGTAGCAAAGTCTTCTCTTTTTTGGGCTGTTC
>WYDF02122790.1:0-10106 GCA_009867245.2 Adranes taylori
TTTTTTCTGATTTGTTAGTCTCTCATATTTGTTACACATTTTTCGAAGACGACTTGCTTAATCTAACTAATTAATTATACAATTAATGTAGTCGTGTCAATAAACGACGATACCCATCCATATGATCATTTATAAGATTAAAAATGTAAACCATTAATCTCATGTATTAATAAAAAATATATAATGTGTAAATGCAAGCCCTGTAAAAAAAAGTTCACTCCATCTGGTGATTTCCATTGAAAATGAATGCTGATAATTGAAAGATCTTTCCCGATAGCAAAGTCGACAAGTTTGAGTCCATTATCGTTGCACTCGTGGTGGAGACTGTGATTCCCAACAACGGCCCAAAGGCTTCTTCACGACCAACCTTGGCATCCGTGTCACCTAGAATTAATTTGACTGTGTATTCCCATATGCACGTTCTAGTTGGGTATAATAGGTCTCTTTTTCATCATCTTCATAATCTTTGGTGGGTGCATGTGCGCAAATGACAATCATATTAAAAAAAATCATTTTTAGTCTAAGCATGCACAATCTTGCGTTGATGGGGTTAAAATTCAGTACTGCCTCTTTCTTTTTCTTAGAGTACTTCTTGTTGCGCTGCGATGTTAATATTATGCTTTCTTAGTTGGTTTGACAGATTCCGAAACGCACCCACTCGATTCAAGCTGAGGATGTTCCTTGTAGCAATTCTTAGATCATTATTTCGTAATCGTAGCCTGGTCGTCTTCCTAAAATCCGTCCGGTTTTCTCTATGTGTAGGCATTTCCGTAACAGCTTATTTTACCGCAATCAGGTCGTTAGCCTGACGTGCAACCATCTAGGGCCTGCTCCTTTATAGCGCTTCAGGCCTCTGTCCATTTGACCGGGTTGGGTCCCTTGACTTTGAAGATTCCTCTACAACCTGCAAGGCAGCAGGTCCTGGAATTGGTCTTCCGTCTTTTTTGCCGTTGCGTGTCTCACTCATCTCATCTGCCTTCAAAGTCGTTGTCAATCCCCAAGATAGCGATGATGGTTTTTGGTTCGCCCCTGGTTTTTGATTTCCCAGGTACCCGTTATATCTATTGAGTTTTCCCCTATCCGCCACCTGGGAAGATAGCAACTCCACTCGGAATTGTTGTATTGATTAGTGTCGCGAATTCCTGACAGATTAGCAGAAACAATGAGCTTCGCAGACGGCGCGAATTCCCGGCGATTTACAAATTCGCGGTGGACTTAGAAAATTTTCGAACACAAATATAATTAAGCGCACAATTATATAAGTTCTACGTTAATTATTCAAATAAATTGTACAAAATAAGAAAAAGTTCAAAAAATTTCAAGTTTTTTCAAAATATTTATGTTTCAATCATGATAATGAAATTAAAACAAAATTATTAAAAATTTTCTACAAAATGTAATGTGGGAATTCGAGTGATTTTTAATTTTTGTATCAGAATAATTAAATTTCTAATTTCTGTTTGAATTTAAGTACACAATGTTGATGGTGATTTTTATAATATAATTAAACTTGTCACTTATGTAGAAAATGAGGTAAAATTACATGTCTTATTATGGTGGTAATTATACTAACAATTAATTATTTCACAAAAACCGACGATTACAAAATTACGAGTACTAAAAATAAATTATTTCACAATAACGGGACAAAAAAAATAACGTCGACAATGGTTTAAAATTATGAAGAATTTTACAAAAAAGAAAACCCGAAATGCGCCTCCACCATATATGTCACGTAGTTTTTACGCAACACTAAATAGGTAGGTACGTTTTTTTCGAACTAATCAAGTTCCCCGTTTTTTGAGACAAACCTACCCACCTATTTAAGGGATCGGAAATATATATATATATATATATATATATATATATATATAATTTCAATTCCAATTCTTAATTAAATTGGGTGAGAATAACTCATAAAAGAATAAAACTCAATATTGTTTAATTCAATATATTTGTGACAAAAATAATTAGGTATTATATCCTGTACTGAATTTCCCCGTCTTACTACAACTGTTTCAAAGCTGGGTCACTTGGAGCTGGCTCCATTTGGACACGCGCTACAATCGCAATAAAAGAAGCCGCGAATTCGTGTTGCCTACGAAGCTTATTTTTTCTGCTAATCTGTCGCGTGAAGATATTCCTATATCTTCATGCGACAAATTAGCAGTTTCGCAGATTCGTGACACTTAATACAAGAATTGTTAATGTTACCCTAGATAACACCAACGAATTAAATGTATCCGGTTGAAAAATTTACATACTAATGATGAAGTTAGTTTAAGATGACATCTACTAATAAGTTTAAATAATTTTAATTTGTACATGACATTTGATTGTTAGAGAACAATGCGTAAATAACTTAAACATTTCCTAGAATTTGAGTAGTTCTGACTTATGAGTATTTAAAGTATGGAGAATTCTTTAAAGAACACGGTTTCTCAGTTTTAAAATCGCGTGGAAAACTTTATCGTTTTGAATGATCTTAAGTAATTCAAATGTTTCAAATGAATAAACTGAATCAAAGTACGTAATCACAAATAATTTCTCTTAGGACCCTATATACATGCTTTAGTGGAATTGATGATAGGGATACCGAATCGAATTCCCATCATTCACCGGTTATTTTTTTGTGTTTTGTCCCAATACGCGACAATGCGAGTAGGGCTTGGTTATATAAAATATAATACATTTGAAGAACCACATGTTAATACGGTTCTGACAATCGTTACTAACGAAAAAAAAATTATTAACTACGCAATAAGAAAACGAATTAGCGAATAGAAATGATAAAGAATTTCATCGTTCATTCATATTTAATATAATGAATAAGAATATAAAATAAATTGGAACTGAAGTTAGATGAGAATTGAACAACATACTCCGAATGTTCCCTTTGTTTGGCAACAATGGTCCTTAAGTATTTTTTACAGCACTGTGTGCCTGCTATTAAAACTAGTCTTTGAAGACTAACCATTAATTTTAATCTCAAATCTTAAATCTATGTACCTATTGACTAGAGTCTATCCATTGATGTCCTCTAGTTTCTTCGAGTGCTATGCTTTCATACACGAACACCCTACACAAGTGGAATTGGTGGGATCAGATAGTTTTTCTCTCTTCAATCTTCCTACTTGGTGATGGTTGTCCAGTAGTTGAAGAGCGTTTGAATAGACGTGGAGGTGAAGCCTAGCTTCATGCTTTCCAGCCAAATTTTTTGACTTTCTTTAACGGTTGGAATCCGTAGATCTCTGTAAGTCAACATTACGATACCTGGGGACATTGACTATGTTTCGTAGCACTTTATTCTGAAATATTAAATACACTTGATGTTGGAATTACTGACAGCCGCATAGCTGAATGCCGTAAAGCCATATTGATTTCAAGATCTGATTATAAAACAATAATTTGTTGGAGATTGAAAGTTTGGAGTTTTTTTCAATTAGCTAATATTGCTGTCTATATTTTAGGTCTAATTCCGCTCTTTTCTTCTTTACATGCTCTGTCCATCTAGAGTCAGAGTCATTCCTAGGTACTTGGCGCTGATTTCATATGGCACAATCGTGCCATTTATGTCCAGAGACGGTGGGTCTTTTAATATTTTCTACTGCTAGTAGTGCGGTGTCATCCGTATGCATAGCTACTATAGTTAGTTCTAGTTCTGGGATATCACTAGTGTATAACAGATAAAGGATAGGGCCTAGGACACTACATTGAGGCACTCCCGCTTTTATCTCCTTTAGATCCGAATATTGTTTAATTCTGAAAAATTTGCTCGAAATGTAAGATGTTATTATCTTTACATATTGATTTAGAAGCATTCTGTTTAGTTTATATATCAAGCCTTCGTGCCAAGGCTTAGGCAACATCTAAGAAGGCCGCCGAGAAGACTTTCTTTTCTTCCAATGCACATTCAATAGTGTTAGTTATTCTGTGTACTTGGTCTATTGTTGAATGCTTTTGCCTGAATCCAAATTGATAACTGGGAGTTTCTATAATTGGTCTCAGTCTTTTAAACAATAGTTTCTCAAGAAGTTTTGAGATTATTGTCAGTAGTGAGATAGGTCTGTATGATTTTACAGCATTAGGTTGTTTTCCTGGCTTTGGTAACATGATCATCTCTGCAACTTTCCAACATGACTACCTTTTCTTGGTAAATGCTTTAGGATCTCCTGTGAAAGTTGAATCCTGGAGCTTTTTTTTTTTGGATTCAGATTAGTTTTTATCTCATCTGCTACTTCTTTCGGGAAAACAAATTTTATAATTTCAGTTCTTTGATTTTCAACATTAGTCATATATTGTTTTGTTTGCTCTGGGTTGGGAGTAAATATCTCAGCCAGGTGTTCGGCAAACTGCTTCATTTTTTTGCTTATTGTCTCTGGTCCATAGTCTACCGGTGTTTTTAAGTTTCTTGCTCTTCTTAGTTGCCTTCCAGAGTGAATAATCAGTCTCTACATATGCTGATAATTCTTGTAGCTCTTGGTTTTTCCTTTACAAGTTCTCTTATCTCAGCTGGATAGTTTACACCTTTGGTTATGTATGTAATATCTTTGGTGTTGTTATATAGCGCTGCTGGTGAAGACTAGTTAAGTTTTCAGATTCTTTTTCTAGTTATTATTCACTTGTTCTATGACTGATGCTTAGGTTAATGTTATTCTGAAGGTCAATCCGAAAGTTTTCCCAGTCAGTGCTTTTATTAGTAAGGGTGGCTCTGCCTGCCCATTTTATTATCCTTTCACTTAGCGTTAGTATGACCGCTGAATGGTCGAAATCCATGTCAAAATTCTCTTCTTTCGCTGACTTTATTCCAACCACTGTTATATGTATATCTTCCCTTCGCATATTACATTCTTCGAAGTGGTTGATAGTTTCTCTTATGACGATTGCACTACCATGCCTGGCCTGGTTGTCCGGGTGGCTGATGTTATATGTTTTGTATTATTTTACTTTAAAATAAGACTGATTGGTCATGTGGGCGTTAGAGATGACGCAGACATATATGTATTAGGTATTTAGTAAGTCTTCAGAGTCATGCTTTTTGTTTAGGATACCGTTGGTATTCCAAGTTGCGATACGTATGTCTTTTTGAACCAGTATTATTTTGTTTTTGGCATAGGACCAGTATATCTGGTTTCTAGTTTGTCAAGTCTTGCAGTGACTCGATTCAATATCTTCATCATATTCTGCATAAGCTGCGTCACAGATGGTTCAGATGGCAGAGCAGGTGATGACTCTGTTGTTTTTTGTTTCATCCTCTGGGCTTATGATATCCCAGGCTTTACTGTGTTAACATTTTGTCTTGGATGAGAAATGGTTTTCTGGGTTTTAGCATTATCTCTTCTTTTTGCAGCTGCATTGCTATTACACATCCTCTGTAGCTAGCAGGGTGCTCTTTATTATAATTAGCGCCCTTGGCAGGTGTCTTCTTAGATTTGTAGCAATTTGTGGTTAGGTATTCGCCTGCACTTTTCACACAGGCAAGTGTTCTTTTGCAAAATGTGCTTGTGTGGCCATGTCTTTGACATCTATTACATTGAGGAATGATATTCCTATTCCTTATTGCTTCTATTTTCACTTTCATGTGATTAAAGTATTGGATACCATAAATTTTGTTGATATCTTCTGATCTATCAAAAGTTAGCATATACAATGGCAAGCGAATGTGATTCACCTTGTCATTGGAGATAGTTCTCTTGAGTTTTTGAGTTATATTTAAAATCTCGATTTTTCACTTTATTTTAGTTCGTTGACAATTTCTGCTTCAATAGTTGAAGGATGCAAATTTCTGACAATTACTTTTATAGGTCTACAGGCTTTGTTTTCGTATGAAAGCTATTCCATGCTACTGTTATTTATTAAAGTTGTGAGGACTCTATATTCTTTGGTAGTGATGACATTAAGTTTAATTTGGTTGTTATCCATCATGGCTACATGACTTTGGGTGTTTTGTCAAATTGCTTTTTAGGGCTTTCATCGACTTTTCCAGGCGAATCAACAGCCATTCTTTATCTTTTATTTTCATTGTGGGATTTTGGTAACAGCCAATCCGTTTCTCCAGCAGTGAGGACCAGTCAACCCGGACAAAGGTTACTATTTTTCCGCTCCTCCTTTGATCCCGGTCCTTAAGTATAGTCAATTGATAAGTAAAAATTTTGGTACATACAGAGTCTTCAATTCCTGACGTCATTAAACAAAACCTATTGTAATTGGTGTTGAAATTAATTAAATGTATACGCATAAATTATACTAGTGATATCAATAAGTAGTATATGTAATTTTGAACTTACAAAGTCGTTTATTTTATTGTAATGTATTATTATAACATTTTTATCGTTTTGATAGTATTTTTAAGATTTTTGTGTTGAAAAATAGATGGGTAGAGGGACCCTGTTAGACGATTAAAAAGTTTTTGGAATATATTTTTTATAATACTTAAAAATAGTTTCCCGTATAAACTTAAGAATATTTTTTTATTTTGTATACTTATTTTAGTGTTTAAGCTGTTAACTATAAGTAGATCTATCAAGTTCGACTTGAGTGTTGCAAGTTAAGGGTCTAAAGTCCACGGGGTGGGCGATAATGTAACGGAAAAAATATTATCCCACATGCTAATTTGGTTATGTTAGATAGAGTCTAGAAATATTTAGTATTCGAGCTTCTTTGTAGATTAACTTATAAATAGAAATAAAAGAACCTATAGGGGAACCATTTTTAACTAAATATGTCTATTTGAAATTATTCTTGATTAAGCTAGATTTAATATTTATCGGCGCGAGTCATTTAGCTACGGTGAGAAAACGGTATTTGTCAGGGGGACTAAGCCGCTTGATTTAGTGCCTTGCAGAGCGACATGTGGCTGCACATGTTAAGTAGGTTAGGTCCGCGGATTGGAGGTACTACAATTTGCAGCTATATAAAGACCCAGCGATACTGAGTATAGACCCTTTTTCGATAAGTAAATATGAACTATTATTCTGGTACAAAATTGATTATCAAGACAAATTATGAGTTCTTCAATCGAAGAAGAGAGATTGAAAAAGGATCTAGATTTTGACAGAATATCTCAACAGTGCCATCATTTTTTAGATAAATTTTTTTATAAAAGCTAGAAAGACTTACTTAAAATTGTATTTAGTTTTGAAATGGACGTTAGCTGAAGGACTTCCAAGTGGAGCGTAGGCTGTAACAACAATATTTAATTTTTTGCACATCACAAGTAAATTATCTTGTTGCAGATACGCATGCATTTCGATTTGTAGTACACTCGGCTTGATTCGTGCCTCCTTGCAAATCATTTCTACTTGATCGGCATTACAATTCGACAGACCTATTGCATGAGCACGACCTTCGTCAACTTGTTTTTCCATTTCCTTGGAAAATGAACGTCAATGATGAAGCTTGTCCAAGTGCCTGCTTATTTAATATATATCTGGCTGATTTTGAAGAAGTGTGATAAAAGAGGTCAATCTGGGAGATTGAAATTAGATAAAGAAAAATATGATAGAAATAATAGAGATAGTTAATAGGTACTTGGAGCGGAGACTCTTGGAACTAAATGTAAGGAAAATGAAAATGATGGTATTAAGCGGGAAACATGAAAAGATATAAATATCTAGTATATATGTTGAGTCAAAATGAGTTATGTAGAGAGCATGTGGAAATGGTTACGAAAAAACATAAAAGTGACTGTGTATGGGAAAATTTGGTGAATTTGTCAAATTAACGAAAATGAGACTAGATGTATGTGTAAAAAGTATAATGATGTACGGGGGAGGCGAAAGTGTGGGTAATGTGGGAGAGAGAAGGGAGAGAGTGCAAACTGGATGAGATTAATTGAAATTGATAGGTCTACGCCTAGAGAGATTGTGTTGAATAAATTTGAGATGTTGGACTGCAAGTTTTAAAAAAATTGTTAATTTTGAAAGGAAAGTGTTCATGGATGAGGGTAAAGAAAGTGTATGTGGCAGTAAGCGTATATGCATGAATATTCGGTCTTAGAAAAAAGGCACATGAAAGATTAGGATGGTCGCTAGTTAGATGGTATGAGGAGGTAATGGAAGGAACAGGTAGAGGAAAGAATGAAAAGGCAAAAGAGGGATACAAGAATAATTAATGGGAGATATAAGTACCAAAATACTTAGTGTGAAATAGATACTAGATGAATGAGCTGGAGAGGATGTATAGGATAAATGGTAAACGAACAGAAAAGTGGGATCACTGGCTGAAAGAATATAAACGATTGGGATGGAATGATGAAGAAAAGTGTGTGCTGAAAATTGGCGAATGTATTTTGAAGAGGATTGTAATGAAAAACAATGATGAAATGAAGAGGTGGGAAAGATAAGAAAATGAAAAAAGATAATCGTTGCTGTTCCTGTTTCCCTTCAGAGGGAAAAATGGAAGGAAACGAACAAGAAAAGAATTTAAGTGTATTGCTTTAGATTTTTGTATCGGGTTTGTTTTGAGATACCGATATTTCTCCTGAATGTTGTGGTCTACTGAAATAATTTACATAAATTTCTTCGTGTATGTTTATAAAGTTTGAAATTTGTAATTGTATGTAATCAACAATAAATGCCAATACCGGTCGCAATGTGCGAAATTTCGCAAAATTCGTGTAAGAAACGCTTTTGAATGTTTCTAGATCACAGTCGACGTTGAGCTGGTCTGTTAAGAAAAGTAGGGTAATGCGATTCAATACTATCTATTCTAAAAACAATATTTTTGTAAATAGGTGTGTTAATTTTAATTTAAAAACTCCTTAAGACGTTTAAGACATCCAAAGTGACTTTAAAATATGTAAAGGCAGATGCATTTCTGGCATGCGGTTGGAGCCTTCTTCAATACCTTCTGCTTTGTAGTAGCATCACTACATTGTGTTGTGAATCTAAAGCTTAACTACTGCGCCACCTGGTCCGTTCTAGACAATTTGAAAATTATTTATTTGAATGTAATATATACGCTATTGTATAATTATATGCCTACGATATAATAAGATATTTGTTATTAAATGCAGTTTTAAGGTGCAATTGACGCTGAACGGTGAGACGGTCTTTTTTAAGTCAGTTTGAATCTCTAAAATGTTTTAAGCAGTTTTTCGATTAACATTAACACATATTTCAACAAACAGTTAACGCGGCGTAAAAGCAATACTATATATTATTAAATATTTCAACAACCCTTTATTAAAAAAGGGTGGTACTTTACAAACTTATTTGAAAAAGAATCACCAATGTCTTGTTAAAATTAATGCCTGAAGTTATAATGTATATATACTGCGTATATATACTCTATATATATATTCTCCTATATGTACGTATATACTGTATATACAGAGTGATTCACAACTTCAATCTTTATTTTAACAGGACATCACTGATTCTTTTTCAAATGCGTTTGTAAAATACCACCCATTTTAACACAGAGTTGATGAGATATGTAGAAAAATAAAAAAATATGTTTTTAGAATTGATACTATTGAATTCCAATAACCTACTTTTCATAACTGACCAGCACAATCTCAAGTGTCACCTAGAAACATCGTAAAACATTCCAAGCGTTTCGTACACGAAGCGTGTATGCCAAAAACTTTAGATATGCAGGCAAGAGTTAAAAAATATTTTATTTATTACAGAACCTCATGAGATCACTTGTTGAAAGCACATTGAACTGTATACGTGTATTTCTAGAAACGTTGACTCAAATTATTTTTTTAAATTGCAAGAGGAAGTTTTTGGAACTTTTTTTTGCCAGAACTCAATTATATTGTGCTTGTTTTAATAACTCAAGTTGAAAATCGCCTTCTACATATATACATGAATAAATACCTTCCAGGTCTCTATTAAATCATTGTTAAAGTCTACGATTATTGATCCAGATTCATCCGTAGCAGGCCCTGTGCGAGATTCATTGCATACTAATGCGAAAGGCATGTGTATCAAATACAGATCGACATAATTCAATTTTAAATGTTCCAATGAAGCCTTTAGAAAATATTCCGCATCTTGTGGTCTGTTACCGAAATTTGGTAGCTACAAATATAATTATTGTCTCCTAGGAGTTTTTAGTTCGAATTGTTCAATATAGATTGTCCTTTTAGCGGAGAG
>WYDF02122801.1:0-10106 GCA_009867245.2 Adranes taylori
AAAACTTTAAATTGACCTCAAAGAAATCAATAGTACAATAGCTTTAACAAAAAGCAATAGTTTAAATTTCAGTCCTTATACTTGCCACCATTGCCGATGCACTTTTATATTCGTTCAAACCAATTCTTAAAGCACTTATTCCACTCTTCAATGGATATGGTCCAAATGATCATTGGGAAAGCATAGACTGCATCTTCAGGTGATTGAAATCGTCGACCATGGAGTGCATTGTTCATGGCGGGAATTGTAAAAAAATCGTTGGGACTTGCACAGTGTTGTTTGCTAGACAACGTTCCAAGCTTTTGACACATCATAAATTGCGTCCAGAATGGAATAATCTTTCCAGAACTGCTTCAAATTGCACCCTTCTTCAATTCTCTTCTGTAACAAATTCGACCGGAAATTTCTCTTCATGACAGCAATGACACCGTTGTCCATTGATTGTATTAAACTGGTCATATTAGGAGGCAAATATTTTGCACAAAAATTGTCCCATTTTCGTTTTTAACAAATTTACACTTGGATGTGAAGGAGCATTGTCAACCAGGAGAACCGCTTTCTTCGGCAAACCTTTGGACTTCAAGAAAGCTCGCACTTGGGAAACAACTGCTTCTGAAATCAGTCTTGAAAAATTATTTTGTTCATCCACCCTTTTTTTTAGTTATAGTACGTTACAGGAAGATTTTCTGCCCTTGTTCCTACAAAAGCTGTTGATTTTTTTGTTTTGCCAATGATGGTTAATGTCAGTCTGTGTTCCCCACTAGCGTTGCTGCAACACATCACTGCCATCCGGTCTTTACTACTTTTGTGGCCCGATGCGATGCGTGGTGTTCAGATTCTGATGGTAGAAGTTTCGAAACTAGTCCCGTTTCATCGGCATTGTAGATTTCATCGGGAAGGAAATATCCAGTAGAAATTAAATTCTGAAAATCAGTTTTAAACTCTTCTGCTGCTGATGCGCCGCCACTAAGTTTCTCGTCATGGATCCGAAGTTCTCCAATACCGTATCGTTGTTTAAAGTGAGTCAGTTAAACTGAAAATGAATCGAACTCTCTTTCTAGGCCCAGTGAATTAAAAAAAATCGCTTTACTCATAATGATTGGCCCAGAAATTGGTGTGTCCCTTGAGCTCTAGCTTGCGAAAACCATTCTAGCACTGCCTTATAGTCAACTAATCTCAAGCTACAAATTGCCCAACCCTGAGGGTCGCTAATTTTACTACATAAACGCTCTTGTATTCGAATGCAATAAATCTAATCTCGGCATTCTAATCAAATCTCGTGCCACAAATTGCTCAACCCTAAGGGCCGCCATTTTACTATATAAACACTCTTGTATTCGAATTCAAAAAATTTAATCTCGGTACTCTAATCAAATCACGAGCCAAAAATTGCCCAACCCTGAGGGCCACCCTTTACTATATAAACACTCTTGTAGTCGAATGCAACGTTGTGTGAAAATTTTAAGTCAGTCGATCGAGTACATTTCGCGTTTTGCATTTATATGGATCTGGTAGATATTCTGGATAATTAATGTTTTATAGCAACCCTCGTAGAATTTATTTAATATGTTTGAATGATTTGTGTTGAATTATTTTTGTTTTTAAATCTATATTTTATATTAATTTGTATTACATAATCCAATATAATGTAATACAAATTAAAATCAATCGTCATTTGTTTCATTTAAAAATATATGGCATATGACCATGGGAAAATAAATACCAATAGATGTACAATAAATTTGAAAAACACAAACAATTCTCTATCACACACATTGTGTCCATACATAGCATACGTATTATTATTGAACATTCTATTTCTACAGGACTAAAAATTCTATGGAACTAAAAACATTCTATTTTTATCCCTCTTTTGAATTATGACGATCTTTCAGAAAAGTATATCTCAAACCATGTTGATAACCCTATCACAAACAATAATAATGGTTAATACACAATAATAGTCGTAAGTAGACGTCTTCATTGCCTATCTTTTCTTCAAGGTGAATCACTTGATGATGAAGAAAATGTTAATAACTTTCCCTTCTGTTTTAAAATGTCTGACAGTTGTTTCCCCCATTCCATACGTTACAGAAACTTGTTTGCTTGTGCAACCATTTTCTAGTCGGCTTATAATTTTTACGTCTTCAAAGCGTTAAATATTGTTAAATATTGATCATGGAAGAATAAAATTCTCCAATGTGTATGTAAATGACAATACAAACAGCATGTTCTTTCCAGAAGTAACGACCCTAGAAGTCTCTGGTGCCATTAAAAGGCAAAGTAATAGTAATACTTGTGGCTAGGACTGCTTTTCAAATATCCTGTTAAAAAATGTGCAGCCTACTTACTGGACCCCCTTACTTATATTTGTAATTTATCCTTTTCCACGGGAATCTTTCCAGGTGCGTTAAAGAAGGCTATTTATTTTGTGTCCACTGTACAAGAAAGAAAATCCTGACATGGTTGAAAACTATAGACCGGTTAGCTTTTAGCTTCCTATCTGTGATAAGCAAGGTATTGGAAACTATTTTCAACGAAAGATTACTAAATATTCTCGACAAAAAGAAACTACTCTCTGTTGCGCAACACGGTTTTCGCAAAGGTCGTTCCGTTAATACAGCCCTGGTTCAGTTTACCAATGGCGTGTTAGATGCTCTGGACATGGACTTGGTCCCCGTTGGATATTCATAGAGCTGTCAAAAGCTTTTGATAGCATAAATCATGAACTGCTGTTACATAAACTGAATGGTTAGGGAATAAGAGGAAAGTCGGCGGAATGGGTGAAATCATTTCTTAGTGACAGATCACAGGTGGTGGTATGCAGGCAATTATGGACTATAAATGACTTCAGAGAAAGATGTATCAAATGCGGGATACCTCAAGGCTCAATCCTTGATCCCACTCTTCATTTTCTTTGTAAATGACCTTGAGCAGCATATAAAGTCGCTGTCAGTAAATACATAATTTGTAAGCTACGCAGATGATTCAAATTTCCTTATCATTGCGGTTCCATCCAGGAGGCTCTTGATGAATGTGCTACGGTCTTTAAAGCAACAGTAAATTGGTCCTTGAATAATAGTCTTTCTATAAATAAAGAAAAATCTGTTATGGTTCATTCACCCCACTAAACCAAACTCCCCCATCAGTTGACCGTGCTATGGCCAAGGTATTGCAGTTCCCTTGGCTGTAATACGATAAGATATAGCGTATATCTTATCTGCAAGCTATCAGTTTACCATAATATTAAAGCATTCCATTCATTACTAGTTCCAGGCTGAAGAGGATGATAAATCCTAAAACCTCCTTCAAATAAACTCTCCAATCTCCCAACAATATACAATCCCAACAGGGAGTGGAGTTTTAGTGGGTAAAAATCCCACACTGTTGGATGCAACGGGCATCCTTCGCCTTTTGAAGGTTTCTCCACTTCTTACGCAAACAAAACAAAAATTAGGGTTCATTTCAGGACATTAAACTCTCCGACAACTGAATCCTTTCGGATAAACAAATACTTACGTAAAAGACTATCCAAAAGTGTGTATGCCTTAAATATACCGTCATACCACGTAACCAACCAATTCTGATACAGATATATTTCGGATATTTCTATTCTATCTACTTTTATATCACGGATATTTCTCCTGTTAAATCACGGCATACTTGTGTGGGGAAATGGTAATACAAGGCATAAAAACTTACTACTACTACAAACGCATTCGCTAACTTTATTTGAAAAAATATATCTTTTACATGTGGAAGAAATTATTTAATGCACTACCAGTGAATAGGGAATCAGACCCCAACTTTAAATGTTTTAAAAGTGGAAGTCATTTTTACGGGAATGCCAGTTCTGGCAAACTGTTTCCGATTGTGGGCGATTAAAGTGAATTGGTGTATGTGAGCCTGCTATCGACTTGTGTAGGACGGCTTTAGAAAGAAAGTAGATGTGTGCGCGGCGCGTGTGCGTGTGGGAGTGTGACTGTGTGTGTGTGCTATTTCAGCTCCTCTATTGACTGGTTATAGTTGAAACGGGACGTATGCATGTTACTTTAAATCCATCACATCACATCACTGCAAACCATAGGAACAAATAAATTGTAAAATCGCAGTCTTTCTTACTCTATACAACTCCCCAGGAGACAGTTATGAATCACCAGTAGCTAAAAATATTAGTTTTCCAATTTAGTTCCAGCTAAGATTGCATTTCGAATATATGTACGTTCTGTTTTTAATTTTGTTCTCAATGTTTGCTAACAATTCATCAAATTTGCCAAGAAGCACGCTTAAATGGTTTCTATAACCACCTATATCTACAAGCAAACACCTATATCTGCTTGATCCATAATTTTTCCTTCTGCTAATTCAATCTTTCACACAAATATGTCTTCATCTTTTTTTTTCAATTTTGGTCGTATTAATTTCATTACGCATCCTATAGTAATTATCAGTTCGTAGTGTGCAAGCGTGGAACTGACTGTTTGTTCCAAATTACAAACACCATATGTATGCAGGCATATCCAGAAGAAGCTTGCATGCAATTTGACTTCCAAATGTATGCCACTTACTGGCATGTAAACTTCTTCCACAATTTGATGGCATGTGTATTTCCGGCTTTACAGTTGTGACCACGATGTGACAAGACGAAAAAGGATTTTTCGTGCTCCGCAAAACAGATATAAGTTGGCGAGCGGTGAGGATGGCACGTGCACCTTGCTTCACCGAAATTCATTGTAACGAGCGATACATTGGCGTGCGATGCAACAGATTTAAATTTTACACAAAATGCATGTATTTTAATGGTAAAAGTTTGCAACATACATTTATTAGAAAATTGCCTTTTCAAGGAACTAGCTCGATACAAATTAGAATAAATAACAACATAATTGAACAAGTAATGACTTTCAATTACTTACGTGTGGAAATAACAAGTCACCGAAATTTAACATCAGAAGTCCAAAGGCTTCTCTAAGAGATGCTAAGAGAGGTCATATGCAGGATTAAATACATGAACACCGAGGGAAAAACTAAAATATGTAAGACCATGGCTCGCCCTATACAGACATATGCATTAAAGCCAGAGCCAAATCCAAGGTGACAAAACAATACCTGGTGTCACACTACATGACAGACAAACCAGCAGACGTAGTCAAATAGAGTCGGGTTAGAAACAAAGTGAAATAGCAATGTTAATAGGATGGAAGAAGGAAGACTAGCTCACATTTGTAAGAGCAGTAGACCCATGGGAAGAAGATTACCTGGGCCCTCCAAGAGATGGACAGAAATCTGGATATCCTCGTCCATCAAAAATATGTAGTAGGCCAGACAAATAGGAGTAATCGTAATCGCTCGTAGAAGAAGAAAAAGTCTTTAATATTAAAATACCACAAAGTTGTATAAATATATGTAACTTATTAAATGAGTTTGATAAAAGTCTTCATTAATTAATAGTTTGTTATACAATTATTTAACACTATCAGAATCACCGTTTTCTAAATTAATAGTTTAAGAAAACAACATGCTCCTACTCCAAAATAATGTCTTATTCAAAAAACTTAATTAAAAAGTATGTCACGCGTTTCGACACTACAAGTATGCCATCATCAGACTAAAAACATGAAGTCTCATTGAAAATTCAAACGTAAATAATAAAGCAATCAAAATGTGGTCTAGAAACAACAATTCGTCTATACGCATCTTTAGACTTTACAAGTTGATAATGTTAGAGTAAGCAAATCTTTTTATGAAATCCTATTAGATGATGAGAATTTTTGTCGTAATTAAAACTTAGTTTTTGCTATGCGACAGCTCTTGTAAGAGTGGGAAATTGAGTACAGGATAAAATAGCGATAGTTTAAGGAGAACAAAATTAGAGGGGGAGCTTGTAGACTCTACAGGAATAACTCTTGACAATAGCTTGGGGTTGACAGCTATTCGAAGAAAAGTTACTGTTATAAAAACAGTTTTTTTGATCGCCACGGCAGATGCATGTTCAATTTCTTGTACAAAAATAAACTTAAAGAACACTGTGTTCGCAATGTCTGCAGTTCAAATGTAAGTTTAAATTATATTAATATTTATTCATTAGTTGGAAAATCTCAAATAATTTAATATTATTGCCAATTTATACTTGTCACTAATTTTTATTCATCACATGCTAATTATTTTAATTTTGAATAAAAAATGTGATGTTTTATTATGATATGTGTTATGCTGACCCTATTTAACTAAGAATTATATTACCGCTTTTATAAATTAAAGAATATTTGTACCGCTTTTGAAGATTATTATTGCGTTTACACTATTTTAACTAAACCACCTTGGTGTATTGCTTAGTTTGTTTAACATCTTGTATTACGTCATTGATTAATTTTATATTTATTTAATTATTATTGACATTTAGTTTAATATATATTCTTTCTCTGTTTATTTTGTTTAGAAGAATAATATACGGTTTTCTTAAAGCTTTAATGCTGTTTCACTCATTAGTGGATAAGTTTATTACAGCTGCCCAGCAAGAACAAGAACCCTGGCATACTCACCAACTGAAAGCTATTTGAGCCATCAGTAAGCAATTGAGAATCGAAGGAACATCACTATTTATAACCGTTATAAGTTTGTGGTTATAAATTGTTTCGCATTAACTAAATGAAATTATAAATTATACATATTTACGATCCCTTATATAGGATAAAATTGGTAAACTTTGGAATTTAGTTAAGTATGCAAACCCCACTCCATTATACTATCGCGAACAAAAATACACGCGACAATATATTTATATTTTGAATACAACCATATTGTCGTGAACAAGAGGGTAATGGAATTTTACTCTTTTCATCGTTGGTAACTAGAATTCAATCTAATTACTATGGAGACTCGTTAGATCAACATGGTTTGAACCCACAGTTCTAATGCTAACTTGATCTCGTTTATAAAAGCTAATCAGTCGTTTTTATATATTATATCTAAGGTTATTACAATACGTCATTTAGGTAAATGAAATGATATATGACGTTGTGTGTACGGTTTTGCACACAAAGTTTGTTTACATTAAAATACAATCTAATGAACTGTATTAAATGCAATATAAGTATATGTGTAAAAATATTGTAATACATGACATTGAATAAGCACGCCTTAGCAAGCAATGCTTCTAACTGTTTTTAAATAATATTCTGTTGATGAATTTTCATAGATTTAATATAATTAATTTATGTGAAAATCTCTATTAATGAATCTTGAGACATTCAAATATTAATTTCAATTGCTTTCTCCACTTATTAATGGATTCTGTAAGATTATTAAGATGTCTTCTTTATTATTTGGGAATACAAGTAACAAGTATATAAATATTACATTTAACATTTAAGTCTTTTAGAATATTAATTCCATTGATAGTTGTCTTCTGAAATATTCAGGAGTATAAGGACCGTGGCCCGTATCCTCCAGATATTCGTTTACGGGGTTAGGTTGTACAAATGTATTTAGTACAACCTTTAAGCAAAAGTATCTTGGAGTATGAGGGACTCACTCCTCAACATACCTGCTTCATGGTACTTAAGCCCTGTGTTTAATTGATATAATGCAAGATTAATTATCTAACAAATGGTAAAAATATTTAAATACTTCTCGACTGTTCAAACTTGAACAGATTGTCTGTTTTAAGAATTTCCTAATTTGACTGTCTCACTAAATTTCCTTAAAAACAAAAATGTTCCATTTCTTCTAAAGGATTAACCACTTGTCGATTCAAAGTAATACCGTCATGTTTATTCCAAGTCAATGAAGGTTCGAATATTTCTGGCTAGATGATTGTCTAATAATTGTTTTGAATCTAAAGCGAAAACCGTTTTGGTCTGGTAAATCTCTGGTTTTCAATTAGGATTTTTATTTTTTCTATCATTCATCAGAGCTCTATCATTCTTCATACACATTAACACTTTTTTATTCCTACTACTGCAATATTGACCTTCTAGAAGTAAAGAATCTGATATATTTACTTACCTCCTTGTTGTTGGCCAAAAGTTCTATTTGGTCTTTGATAAGTAAATTATTATAATGATAATCCCTTGAATATTTTTTTCCATTTTCATATTATTTTAATATTTTAAATGGTCGTTTACTAATTGAATGGTTTGAGAATCCCTATTTTATTATGTATGTTACAATTCCATAGTGTATTATTAAATATATACATCTCTCTCTCTCTCTCTCTCTCTCTCTCTCTTTCTGTCTCTATTTTTCCAACCAATACACATTTATACATTACGTTGAACGCTTTTTACTCTCGTTCTGAATCCCAGAGAATCTACCGCACACACATTCTTACAGATGCCAGAGCGAAACGCCTTGTGTTGTGTTTTGTATTGATTTTAGTTATGCGAGTTTTCCAATTAAAATTAACTTACGAACGTACTCTCGCTCTTTATCCGTGCCTATATCTATCTATCTCATTATCTCTGATTCGCTTTCACACTCTTTTCGAACTAATTGGACTTATTGCGAGACATTCGTCATTTGTTATTATTTATTATTTTGCAAATGAATTTCAATACATAGACGGCGTGGCGTATCATTGTTCGTCTTATCTTATTATTATAATAATTAAAGGTGTGCGATTGTGACTCGTGAATAAATGAAAAAAACGGAAGAGTTCTATAAATGGCCTTTAAAAAAATTACAACATCCTCAACAAGATTAAAACTGTTACGTTTGCAAAATAAGCTCTTCATGTTTCTTTTTGACATGAACTTTTGTCATGAACAGTCTTGTCTAAGGCCATTCCCAGATATTTAGCTGATTAGCATAGGGAATCTGGGCATTGTTAATTTGATTCTATGAATGGAGCTATGAAGTTTCTTCGCAGCCTCTTCATGATTTTTCCAATGGCCATAAATGCAGCCTCATCGGCAAATGTTGCTATTGGATCAAATTCAAGTATAGGGATGTCACTGGTATATAATTGGTAGAGTATTGGACCTAGTACACTACCTTGTGGCAGTCCTTCTGATTTCTTTTAATGCAGAATAAGCTTCTTCCTGCTTGATTCTCAAATACCTTTGTGATAAATTATATAATTATAGGATTTGCGCATATTGTCGTGGCAGAAACAAGTTCAGTTTTTAGCACAAGCCTTTATGCCAAACTTTGTCGAATGCCTGCGCCACATCCATGAAAACAGTGGAGCATACTTTTTCTTCTACAGATTTTTCAATTACGTTGGTGATCCTATGAATTTGGTTAATTGTCGAGTGTTTATCTCTAAAACAGAATTGATGACATGCTTTTCAATCAATGCTTTTCGTCAATTATAGTTTTAATCTCTTGATGAGCAGTTTTTCATATAATTTCAAGATTCAAGATTTCAAGAAATTTCAAAATAATCGATAACAACGATGTAGTCTATATGACGCAAAGTCTTGAGTGGGTTTCCCTGGTTTGGGGACCATGATAACTTCCACAACTATCCACATCTTCGGAACATCTGAACGATGCATTTAAGAGATTAGGAAGTTTATGTATAGCCTTTTTCGGAAGTCAAATCCAGGGACTTTTTTACTTTAATGTTTGTTTCAATTTCTTCTGATACTTCCTTTGGCGAAATGAATCTGATGCTACTTTCTTCCTTTTCTGGTTCAGTCCAATCGTTGGAGTTTTGTCCATCGCTCGGCAGAAAAATGCATTTAGATGATCTGCAAATCTGCATGCTTAGGCCCATCCGTATTTCAAATTGGAAGATATAGGTCTTTTTAGTCGCTTAGTAGTTTTCCAAAGTGAGTAGCCTGTTTTTAGTTCTCTTAAGTAATCCTCAATTGCTTCATCTTTATTACGCTAGATATCGCGCTTTAATTGCAGAGTTACATTGTTCAGAGCTGTTTTATTTCTTGGTGCTCTGGTCTGCTGCCATTTTCGTCGGAGCTTCCTTTTCTTCTTAATCTTAATTGAAATAACTCTTCCGTTTACTCTATGGGTATATTCGGGAGTGTTGTCCCATGCTGCTCGTTATAATAATAATAATAATAATAATAATAATAATAATAATAATAATCTTTATTGGCATTTCAAAAACAAAATACAAAATACATTCCAACTAATTCTAAAAT
>WYDF02122812.1:0-10106 GCA_009867245.2 Adranes taylori
GTTCACAATTGAATTTTCCCAAAAAAAATTAGTTCGGTTGTGCCTTAAAAGACTTGCTTTGTGTGCAGTCCTGAAACGACATGCCGAACATTTGAAAGGCTTCTCTTCTGAATGAGTTCATTTGTGAATTAGAAAATTTCGTTTATGTGCAGTTTTAAACCTACAATCTGTACCTACACTCCTTCACTGCGCTATGAGTTAGGTTGTGACTTAAAAGACTCTTTGTGTGCGGTTTTGAAATCACATTCCGTACATTTGAAAACCGTCTCCCCGCTATGATTTCGTTTGTGTCTTATAAGACTGCTTTTAAATGCTGTTTTAAAACTACATTCTGTATACTCAAAAGGCTTCTCTCTGCTATAACTTCGTTTGTGTCTTACAAGAATTAATTTTTCTGCAGTTTAAAAACCACATTGCGTACATCCAAAAAAATTTCTGTGTATTTCTCGTCTGCATTACCAAAGTTATTTTATAATTAGTTTTGAAATCTCATTTTATACATTCGGGAGATTTCTCTTCACCACGAAATACTTTGGAAGCTGCATTATGTATTTGACTTTTTTTGAATTCAACATCTATTGGAAATAATTATTTTCTGTATCAATTCATCTTCTAGGAAATTTGGATATTTTGCAATTTCAAAATTATAGTCTGGTGTAGTATAATTATTAAAAACTCACCGTTTATTACTGAAGACTGAAGATAAAGCTTTCATGTAGAGTGTAATTTTATAAATGTTATTGTAATTATAGAAATGGTCACGCACGTCTAACAGCCAGTATAATGCAAATTAATACCGGCTGGCCGTAAAGTACCGTGGGCGACAATCGGCTCTGTCGGAGATTCCATAAATAGCTATTTTCCTAGCGGGACCAGTCAGTTTGCTGTCAGTTTTTCAAGCTTTTAAAAAGTCTTCTGAATCCACGTGACTCTGAGTCAAATTATTATTGCTTATAGTTAGAAGCAAGTTATTGTTTTAAAAGCACTTTAGTAAATTTAATACTTGTTGCATTTTGTTGACTACCAGTTTTAATTGAAGTTTATAATCAGTTTAGTGTGTGATTATGGACAACCAAAATCTAATGTGAGTACTATTGTTAATTTATTTACTTATATTTCGTTCGACTAACTTTCATATTTTCTTTAAAATGCTAACCAATTAATTGAATTAAGATAATAAGTGTTTGTTTTAATTCGAAAATAATTCTGTGTCATTCTGAGATCAATCAATATTTTTATCAAGTCAATATTTGTTGCACAACATATCACGATTTTATGTAGTAGACTTGTAGAGACGAGTCGAGAATTTTATCTTACTGAATCATCCGCTTTATTTTGCTGTTAGTGAGCTTATTCATCTATTTTCATGTTTGTGGTAAATTGTATTGTATAAAGCTAAATATTTATTGTGAACGATTGTAATTATTCGTTTGTTGGTCCTTTGATTCATTATTGCTACAGGAATAATTAATTATTTTATTTGAATAGATTATTGAAACTAATCTTGATTGTTTTATGCTTTATTGTGATTTCATATTTTATTTGTCGTGAAACTACACCTGTTTTTTTTTGAAGCTGTTTTACATTTTCAAATAGACAAGAGGTTTCACAAATTTGACGAACCTTGTACAAGCGACTGCTTAAGAAGAACGCTGTAAAAGCTACCCATATTTAAACCTTGTATAAGTAGAATTCCTCACGCTCTACCGCGATTTACTAATTATAAATTTTACTACATTTTATTGTTTAAAATATAATAAAATTGGTCCCGAATAAATCAGGAGTTTTCTCAACCAATAGGAGTTTGGGACTACTAGCCTGATTGGCATGTCCGTGTCCACATTTACTCGTGATATTATATTTAATATTCTACTATATTGCAGTAAATAATATTATACTATATCAATATAATATATTTCTGAATGAAATCCAATATAGTCAACAGAAAATGATTCAATAAACCACATAATAATTGCAACTAGACAACTATTAAAGTATATGTTAAAGGTATTATCCCAGTGGCGTGATAGTTGCTATTTTTGTGCACTAGATGGCAGTCTTCATCTGAATCCCAAATAGTGCAAGTAGAATTTAATGACAAGTTTAAAAACAACAATATTTATTTTGCTGAGGCAAATTTCAAATAAGAATACATTATATTCCCGTAAAATTTTATCCGAAAATATCTTCTTACAAGGCATTTAAAATGCTTAATGTAATCTAACTGATATTATACTGTAAACTCGAAGTTCCTACTTTAAATATTAAATTCTAGGGCCATACGCAAGGATGGGTTTACTTTATATCATTACATCAAATTTTTAAGTATTGTCACATTGCTTAAACGCATAATCCCATTCAAAATGAGAAATGATGTTGAAGTACGGGGCAGAATGGGGGAGGCTTCTATTTCAAAATCACTTATTCCCACCTACTGAAAATATAAATAATTTATTTTCTAGCTAAAACATCTTAAATCATACAACATACATACACTATAATCTTACTTTTAGTGAAACGTCCTTTTTGATCATATTCTGGACTATTTTGTTTTGTTTATTGTAGTTTAATATTTGAACATCTAATATACCATTCAGAGACTGAGAAAACAAAAGTAATGCTACTATTTAAATAAAAACCGACTCTATGCGTGCACTATTTATCCGAATATGCTACTATTTACTTTAAAGATGAAATCTATTTAGCAATAGTGCCTGGCTGCCTGTTTGCCAATCGCCTCCTACCAGCCAGCAATTTATTCAGGCCACGTGGCTCTTCAGTGGTGGTACTTGTCGTGGATGCGGTAGTCTGTGCAGAGACAGCGGCTGCTTCCCCTTCAACATTGGCAGATATTTCCGGACCAGCTGAATCATTATGTTGCTCGGAATGAGGATCTACTGAATCACTTGAAGCTTGTGAATCGCCTCCAACAGGAATACTTTTACGACGAGCTAACAGCGGATTTACGCGACGTACCTGTAAACAATATGTTGAAGTAAGTAATTGCTTTTGTTATTAAAATAAAATTTTAGTTATGATATATTACACACAACAGTAACTTTCTGTGTGTTACATGTTGGATACAATCCTTAAGGTACTAAATGCAAAGACGTGCAAAACATGCTTTACTGCACAACTATCTTGTTGACTGACTGAAGGCTATCACTATGCAGCCTAAAACATTTGATGTCAATTAAATAAACTATAAGAAAATAAAGTAATACCTGTACCGGTGTACTAGCAGCCGTAGACGCTTTAGGGCGTACTTGAATATTCGCGCGTTGTCGATTTCTAAGACGTCCCAATGGACTATTGTCTATTGTCGGCTCTGGCTCTGGTTGTGTCTCTGAATTCTAATAATAAACATTGGTGTCAAAAAGAGTTAAAGAATACTCATGCTTAGGCAATTATTGACAAAACAAATTAAATTTTAAAGATTGGTACAAGGTACTCACATATCGGTTAAGTAGAATTTTACCGTGATTAATAAATTTTCCTTCTGACGGAAAGAACCTAAAACTGTGACATCAATGGCAGTAAAAACGTAAAGAATAGGTGAGTAGGTCTGAGTAGCTCTAGGGCAATGAGTAGCTTTGATTGGGTAATTAATAGTAGCACTATCAGCAGAATTAATCTGATTAACAAATAACCGATCAATAATGTTAATGAGCCCAGCGGAATGTATGAGTATGTGTAAATGTGTTAGCAATGTGTTAGCAATACTAGTAAAGTAGGATTCACAGGTAGCCTGTGTAAAATACATTAGAACATAGCAGATTACTAAAAGTAGGGAAACTAGAGTAGAGGCAAAAATGACGAGGTATGGGTAGAAGGGAAAGACAATAAAGGCTTACACGGAAAGCACTATTTCGAAAATGTTGATGATTAGGAAGTTTTTAAAAATGGAGGCAGGGTGGACACGTATATCTGGAATAATGGTAGCTGTCGTCAGCACCCTCTCATCTCACTCTAGGCGAAAGATATAACTACACCGAATTATAAGCCCGGCGTTCTATCTTTGCGCTAAGCCTCTGCCTTAAATTTTTTTTTTTAATTTTCCTTCTAAGTTACAAGTGTATGCCAAGTTGCATATATTAAACGTTATATATCAATTTATTAATTGTATAATGCATTGGGTATAATGCATTTTATTAGGAGTTTTATCTAATAATGGAGAGCAAGGAAATTTAACAATGAAAGTACTGGCATACTCTTCCATTGGGGTTTTCTATGGGAAGCATCGGACCACTTTCAAATATGCCCAAAGTTGTCTCTACAGTGATCTTAATTGAAAGGGAGACTTTAATAATCAAAGCTCAACCTCTTAAACAACACCTGCAGTTCATCTCCAGTATTAGAGTAACGTACTAACACGATATTTCAATGAAGAATGTAAGTAGTATTTACTTGTAGTAATACGACCAAATTTTAAATAGATAGGTGCACTATTTTGAAAATATTGATGATTAGGAAGTTTTTAAGAATTAATTTAAAAATTGAGACAGGATGGACACATGTTTCTAGCACAGTGGTAGCTGTCGTGAGCACCCTCTCATCTCATCTTAATTAAGATCACTGCAGAGACAACTCTGGCCATCTTTGAAGGTGGTCTGATGCTTCTCAGAGAAAAACCTCATGGTACCCTAGAATATACGAAGCGTACTTTTATTGTTAAAGTCTCTTGCTCTCCATTAATAGATAAAACAAATGCATTATATGCTGCTAATAAAATGCATTATACCCAATGCATGATACAATTAATAAATTGATATATAACGTTTAATATATGCAACTTTGCATACACTTGTAACTTATAAGGAAAGTTTTAAAAATTAGTTAATACAGGGGCTTAGCGCAAAGATAGAACGCGGGACTCATAATTCGCTGTAGTGATATCTTGCGCCTATAGCTGGATGAGAGGGTGCTGACGACAGCTACCACTATGCTAGAAACATGTGTCCACCCAGCCTCAATTTTTAAATTAATTCTTAAAAACTTCCTAATCATCAATCTTTTCGAAATAGTGCACCTATCTATTTAAAATTTGGTCTTACTGCTAGAAGTAAATAGTACTTACACTCTTCTTTGTATTATTTTATTTGATTGCCTGAACATTATTAAACTTAATTTATTTTTGTGTGATGAACTATATTTTCCTGCGCATTGATTTACCCATGTATACTTCTTAACTATTAAATTATTCTCCACGTGTACTAATTATTAATTGTTTAATAGTTGTGTACTGATTATTAATATCTGATTGTTGAATTAACCTAAATCTATAAATAAACGAAATTATTTCTTCTATCAAACTTATTCTTCGACTTCCACAGAATTTTTGAAATTTGGGGAATTGGATATTTATCCTCAATTGTCTGATTGTTTAATAAACAGAAATCTGTACATAAACGAAATTATTTCTTCTATATAACTTATACTTTGACTTCCACATTTATTTCCTCGACACCGTCTTTCTTGTATAAACCCTTATATTTGGTATAATACTGAGAACGACCTAATTTGACCAGAATATTTGAAATTTGGGGAATTGGATATTTATCCTCAATCGTCTTATTGTTTAATAAACGGAAATTTATACATATACGAAATTATTTCTCCTATCAAACTTATCACATCGAATAGTTCTTTCTTCTTCTTAATCCTCTAAAAACAACGCACTATTTCTTCAACTCTCAAAGGGCGCGAAGGAATGGAATCGGATCAAGAATAAAGTAGACTAATAGAGCAACGATGGATTTGTTTGGGTCAACAATGTATTGGGATAGGATTTAATTTTTGATGAAGATAAAGAACAAAATTTAATTCCGATAGAATGAAAATAGAAGGAGAGAATTGTACATATAAGTTAACAAAAGCTTTATTAATTTTCTTTTAATAAGTAAATAAATATCTTTACGTATTTCTACCTTTTCACTGTCATCACCTGCTGCAACATCGTCTGGTATTTTAGCATTTCCATCCTGATCTGCTGCTGCCACTGTAGGTTCGGTGGTCGTACTTGAAGTGGATGCCCCTAACCCGCCTGGACTTCCCAATCTTCCACGTGGTCCACCCAACGGGATCCGTACGCCTGGTCTTAACGGTCTAACAGCAGACACTGCTGGCGAAGCTTGAGGCGTACTTTGGGTTGTGGGCGATGCACGACCGCGTAGTTTCGATGGATTTACATTTGATGAACTACTGCTACTGTTGTCTTCATTATGTGCTTTAGATGAAAAAAATTTTTATGGACTCTATATTTTGATAATCATTAACATGTTGAAGCCGGCACGAAATTCCGTTTTCTGGTTTATTGGGCGAAGTTTTTCACATTTTGCTACTATTCAACTAAGACTTGCAAAATCAGTGGTGGTATCAGTGGTTGTCATAGCAACGAGTAAATAAGTTGTTATATCATGAGCCACCGGTGGCTCAAGCCGTCCTATGGAGCAACCGTATATGTGCCACCGGTGGTACAAGCCGGCGTCAACGTGTTAAGCATTTACTAAAAACTATTAAATCAATGTTTTCGGCGGAATGTACCTGCTGATTCATCTGCATTTGCAGACTTTGTCCTCGACCTCAAATTAAAGGTGGGCCTTGGCCTTAATCCTCCAGGTCTTGATGGCGTTGCAGACGTACTAGAACTAGGATCCTCTGCGTGCGCCGAATCGCCCACTGGAGCTGTACTACTCCTTGTACGTGTAGCGCCAAATCTTGATCTTCCAATAGTTGGCTAAAATAATAATAATAAAAGTGGCGCATTTCTATGCATTCTTAAGAACTATACCAAGAAGACTTGTATTTGGGGTATGTGTTTCATATTGATGGAGATGTCGATTTATTAAAAAATCTCCTGAAATATAAACCAATCAAAATAGAGAGAACTTCGCTATACAAAATCGGAAGCCGTCCTATCCTGATGACCTTTAGGAACAAGAACTATCGCCGAACTATCGCCGAAATCCATTTGAAGTCTATGTTATGTCATGAAGATAACGGGATGGATATCGCACAACCACGTAACAAAGATGCGTGGCATGTTGTTGATGTGCTCAACGAAAACAGTGTGATGGTGCTAATTAATATTGACCTAGATAGTTGACCCGTTGGCACAACAACGGGTACATTACGGAACAATGGAAATGAATGGACAATGAGTAACAAATAAAGACTTAACAAAGAAATGAAATTGTTCTAGGTGGTTGCCTTCTTTAGAGCGCCATCATACATAGAGGCCGTCTCTATGTAGAATAGCACCCTATCCCTGCGGGGTACCACAGGGTACTCTGGTCGGCCGCTGTTAAGGCTAGTCCCCAGAGCGTATGTTGTGCTACGTCAAGTGGTTGAAGTCTACCTCAAAGGGAAGTTCTGCTTAGAACTTTATTTGATCAGTTTTATCTAGTCACATAAACATGACTAGATAAAACTATCAATGACAAAATAACAAGAACAGACTACTTTGTAGGTACGTAAAAACACTTTGTAGATATAATTACAATAAGTTAACATCACTATTTGATTCGAAATGGTTTTTGTTCAAATATGCGGAATAATTGTTTTACTGTATCAATTTATTCTTACTCTGGAATGTCCTACAGGTTTAGTAGCTTCTTCTTTTTTACTTTCTTCTTTTACAGATTCTCCAGCGGCATGTGATCGACTGCTAGATGTTGGCTTAGTATTTCGATTGCCTCCATAAGAATTGGGTCGCGAGAATTTTTTTCCGGTTTTACGTGGTGTCGCAGATGCTTCTGTGACTGCTTCAGTCTTGGAATGACTTTCGTGATGGGTTTTGCTTAGCGAAGGTGTTTTACGGCCACCGGGAAGTACCGGACGACCACGATAACGACCTCTACCTATAACAAAGATAAATGTCAAAATGGTGAGTATTTGACTTTCACACAATTTTAGTGGCTTTATGTTTTCAAATAAAAGATGTATATTTTTTTAATATGATATGTCAAAATGTAGACCTTGTACTATTTGATGTACAGGGGGTGCACTAATTGGGATAGTCTCCTAAAGTAAAACAAATAGTAAAATGTTTAAATTGATAAATTTTGATAATTAAGTATTAAGAAATATACATATAACAAATATCACCATTCAAAGTTCCAGAGCTGCAATTTACATATTTAACCAAACAACAAAATTTTGTAATTTTCTACAATTTATTCTAGATAAAGCAGAACATATTATAGGTCGGCATTTAAGGCGCGCCCGAGCCTGCTCTAAAATTTTTCATTTATGATTATAACGCCTTTAGGGCCCTTGAGTTCTAAAAGGCTGCGCGCGCCCGCTCTATAAAATCCGGGCTTGACCACCCGCCTTAAGCTCTAAGCGCTCTCAAAACCCTAAGCGGCCTAAAGTTCTAGTCGCTACAAGGGCTCACCCATGCTCGGACTAGAGACCAGGCGGGCGGTTTTTGCGTACCTCTAAAACATAGAGAATCTTTCTTAACGTAGAACATATAGAGAAATGTGTAAATGAGGAAAAAGTTAGATAATTAATAAATAAGATATGCACATATAACGAATATCAGCATTAGAAGTTCTAGAGGGTTATTTTAAATATATACAAAAAAAAAAATATATATATATAATTTTGTACAATTTACTTTAGATAAAGTAGAACATATTAGAGGCCTGTATTTTCGGTTTAGGGCGCACCCTAGATCGCCATAAAATTTATCATCTATGATTCACAAACTCTTTGTGTTCTTGAGCCCTAAAAAGCTCGCCCGCCCTATAAAACCCGAAGCTGTTTCAAGAGCCGTACTCGGCCTAGGGCCCGGGTGAGTAGCTTTTGCGTACCTCTAGAACAGATAGAGAATCTCTCGTAAAGTACAACAGAGAGAAATGGTTAAATGAGAAAAAAATGAGATAATTATGAATTAAGAAATACACATATAACGAAAATCAGCATTCAAAGTTCCAGAGCCGTATTTTACATATTTATAAAAACACAAATTTTGTAATTTTCTTCAATTTATTTTAGCTGAAGTAAAACAGATTAGAGGTCGGCATTTTCCGTTTATAGCGCACCCGGGAGCTTCCTAAAATCTAATATTTATGACTCAAAAACTCTTAGAGTCCTTGAGACTTAAAAACCTGGACCACCCGCCCAGCCTATAAAACCCGAGCCCACCTGTCCGATCCAAAGCGCCCTAAAGACTAGTCGCTTCAAGGGCTCGTTCGAGCTCCGATTAGGACCCGGGCGGACGGATATTGCGCACCTAGAGAATAGATAAAGAATCTCTCCTAAGAGATTCTGAGATAAGAGATAAGAGATTCTCCTAAGAGAATCTCTCCGAACAGATAGAGGAATTTTTAAGTAAAAAAAATGTAGATAATTAGAAATACACATATAACGAAAATCAGTATTCAAATTTCCAGAGCCGTATTTTATATATTTATAAAAAAACTAAACTTTGTAATATTCTACAATTTACGTAGCTAAACCTGAGCCCGCTTATCCGCCTTAATATCTAAGCGCCCTAAAGCCCCGAATTGCCCTAATGATCCTAAGCGCCCTATAGGCTTTAGTCGCTTTAAGGGCCCGCTCGAGCTCGACCTAGGGACAGGCCGGGCGGTGCACCTCTACAACAGATAGAGAATCTGTCCTAAAATAGAAGAGATAGAGAAATGATTAAATGAAAAAAAAATTAAATAATTATAATTTAAGAAATACACATATAACGAATGTCAGCAGCATTTGATGTTCCAGACCCGTATTTTACATATTTATAAAAAAAACACTAGGGAATAGGATTGCTAATAAAATGTTGTCTAGCAATCCTATTTCCGATAACTTTAAAGTAATTTTTTATATAGGTAACTTGCTTAAGTTACTCAAGTGCAAGTAACTTACTTAGGACACAATCAACATAATTTTTTTAATTACGGATTTTTTTAGCGAATCATTTCAAAATTGTTTCTCTCTCTCTCTCTCTCTCTATATATATATATATATTTGTTTTTAATAAAATAATAGTTATGTGGTGTTATACAGGGAACATATGGGGAAGTAGGGTAACCTCTCCAGGTGAGTTTATAATTTTTTTTTCTAAAAACGGGAATATAAATGTGTGATTACCAAATGCT
>WYDF02122823.1:0-10105 GCA_009867245.2 Adranes taylori
GAATTATGTGCAATATTAGGCAATGTTCGTTCCTTCAGCATACTCAATTTCAAATTCAAATAAACGTAATAAATATTCCATAAAAAAGGAATTATTATTTTGCTTGAATTATTACTGTATTCCAAAATTTATGATTCATGAAATTTAAATTTATTAGAAGCTTTGTTCTTAAACAAAAAACACGCAACTAGATAATTTAGAGAAACACTGGCTTTATGTCCGTTTGTTTAATTCCCGGAGGCGCTGAAATAATTGTTACGTTCCGCTGTATTTGCAAACACATTTTGAAATTGTAGATAAAAGGAGCATTTAGATTATTACAACATGCACTTAATTGGACCAATAAACATTATTCTGCAACGAAGACGTATTTGTTTTATTTCCCAGTTTTTCTTCTACGTAGATATGGGATTGAAAGTAGCACAAGGAACTAAACATAAATTGGAATAATAAATGAGTTGTTTTATTTAGATTTACTAAAAAAAATGAAAGGCAATATTTTTTATTCTCTCGGGCATTTTAATTCCTTTTTCCTTATTTCCTTATTTACAGTTTAAAAAAAATTTGTTTCTTTATTAATTCTCTTTACTATATCTTTTTTAATTACTTGATAATTAATAGACCTTTCTAAAATAATCGAATAAATATGGTAACACTGGCCTGCATTTTTTTCGGTCGTATCATGTCTTTCAAGTTTTGATGATGGATTCCTATGTATGTGTGTTCGACATGCACGGAAAAGCCTGTAACAGAGGATAGCTGGTCCAAAGAGACGTCGACACGACGACTAAAATCGTGAGTTTTTTATTTTCTATATTCTATTTATCTTCTATATTCTTTTATATTATTTCTATATTCTACTATACTACTTCACTCTCTCATTAAGTCTCATATTTATGATATTTTTCGACATATACACATTATGCAAATTACAATTTGCAAAAACTCTGACGTCATGGAAAGAAACTAAGGTCAGTTTCGGGTTCATCGCACCACGATGCTTGGGAATCACTCATGAAAAGTTAAAAAACAGAACCACCGCAGGCTAGTGAAATGAAAGTCAAACTTGTACTCATCTAAGCTCTGCCTCTTTTAAAACGTAGAAGAATTTAATTCGAAACTAAACTAGGAGCTTTCATTAATTTTGTACCGCCTAGGATTTTTGAACCTTTATTAGCTATATTTTGGGCGATGAATCTAAAGGTATCAGTTTTTCTCTATTTACTCTACTTTTTAGATCAGTGCTTTCTTAACGTGCATTTCTACATTAAATGTGTAGGTCTATATCAGTTATACAAGGATTAGTACCTGTATATTTGGTTTATTGTCCATCGCAGAAGGAGTAAACATCCGATAATTGATGTGACCTTCAGCGCTTCAACGAAAGTTGAAGTTAGGTTGTGACTTCTCTACAATGCTGAGTAGATCGAAGTTGGCCTCCTGTGATATTTGTTGTTAGGAGAAAGTTATTATAAAGTTATCCTAAAACGTATTGCGTTGTAGATTGTTGAATTTTTGTTGTTAAATAGAAATAAAATCAGTTTATGTAGAAAAAGTTTGTAAAATATCCTGTTGTGTTTTGTCACATATGCGGAGAATACACGTTAAAAGAAGACAGGAAAGCTATTAGTGTCGTTGTAAAAACAACTTGGATACTTTGCTGTTAGCCTTGGTGATCAAGACAAAACCTGGGCATCGCATTAACTGTGTCAATCTTGTAAAGAAGATCTAAACCGGGGGCTATAAGGAAGAGAAAAAGTCTTAAATTTGACATACCGATGGTTTGGAGAGAAACCAAAAACTACTTCGATGACTGTTATTTTTGCCTCGTAAATATTACTGCATTCAATCGACCGTAGCAAGTGAACTTATCTTGATTTAGTATCTGAAAGGCGCTCGGTTCCTCACTCACAGGAACTACCGATCTCAGCAGAGCTATGTGACGACGAGTGTTGTGCCTCTGATCAACTTTCTAATGCTAATGAAAGAGACACTGATTTTGTGGGTATGTCATCAATTCCTCAACGTTTCAATAAGTCATCAAAGGTCTCAACCTGTCAACAGAAACTTCTGAATTTATTGGAACCAGGAATTAAAATTAGAAATTACCTAATACTGTACAAGAGAAAAGGGTCTGCTAACCTTCTACTCTGAAGAAGACAAATCTTGTATCTTTTCACGAAATTAGAGGATTCCTGTAAAAAGTTGGTGTTACGATTGAATATTTTCCACATGATTAGCGCCGGTTTATTGATAAAGCCGGGTTTGAAATGTGCCCTTCTACACAACGGCAACAAATATGGTTCAACACCAATTGCTCACTCAACGAAAATGAGAGAGGAATATACTACCTTAGTTTGGTCTTGGAGAAGGTGTATCATGCATATTAATGGGTGATTTTTGTAGGCTTAAAAATAGTATACTTTCTTCTTGGACTTCTAATACCTCTAGTGTAGCAGCGACAAAACACATACTGGGTTAGAAAAGACTGGCATAAGAGAGGAAACATGGACGTTGGGGAAAATAATGTCATTAACGACCCCTTTGTTGAACGAAGAGAAAGTCATCTTTCCTCCACTGCATATCAAACCGGGACTCATTAAACAGTCTTGATAAGCTTGATTTACAGTCTTCAGAAGCTTCATAAGCTTTGAATTGCTTATATAGGTGAAAAAATGGCTCAGTCGATTACGAAAAGCAGAAATATTTGTCATCCCATAAATAAGGCAGCTTATTAAGGATCCAGCTTTCGTAAATTTGGTGAATGAGGTTGCGCGAAAAGCATGGACGTTATTGGTTGCAGAAATTTTTCGGGCAAACCCAAAGCTGAAAACAAATTTGAACTTGCAAACCAGATGCTTAACAGTTTCAAATCCCTTAGGTGTAACATGAGTTTTAGGTTGCATTATTTAACAAGCCAGTTAGACCGTTGTCCTGAAAATTAGGAGACACCAATGAGGAACAAAGTGAAAAAGTTCACCAGGAGATAAAAACTATGGATTACTGTTACCAAGGAAGAAGGGATACGCACATTATGGCAGATTACTGCTGGAGTTTAAAGAGGGACTGTTTCAAAATTCATTAAAGGATGTCATGGAAAAGAACCTTCTGAAGTGTTCACTGACTAGTTGGTTCCATCGATAACTTTCTCCTCTATCTTTTTATATAATATTTATTGTATAATTTAATAATTAAAATTCAGTGTTAGGTTTTTTCATTTGACCCATGGATTTACTTAAAATAGTGTACCACATATTCAACTAAAATATCATGCCTTAGAAATTTGAGTTCCTAAGCAAAGTCTAGTGCCATATTGGAATTCAGGGCATCAAGTTTAATACAAATCAACTCCAAATATCCCGGCACCAAAACAACTGTTGGCCTGTGTTTTAGAATAGATTCCATATGCTCTAAATTATGAACATAATTTGGAGCGATGAAGAAATTATGAACATCATGCGTCAAACTAAAGAAAATATGGAAAAAACTTTTAACCAAAAAAGGACAACCAAAAAGGACTATGTAAGAACATCTAAACTTTACCAAATAAATAACGTCGAAATCCTCCAAATCACTTGTACACATCGATGATGAATTTCACGGTAAAGCCTAGCAAATTGTGTATTTTTTTAAAAAGATAATGTTTACCAAGAAATTATGCTGGATAAATATTTGGCCTCTTAAACAATGTTTTAAATTTAATACACTTAATTTTTCCAAACTTAAATTAAATAATAATGACTCTTGTTTTTTGTTGTTAAGAATAAACTAATGCATGAAACACAAGTAAAATCTATAAAAATTGCGATTAGAAAAAGCTATTTTGAAGATATTTTGAATAATTTTGAAATGTACCACTTGCATTTGCAGATAATACATTTGTTTGATGTCGACTAAGTGTCCAGTAACATTTATTGTAGTGTTTTTGATAAAGATTGAGGTATAGATGTTGAGGGAAAGGGCTGTGATCCTTTTAAATACTAATCTATTTGTTTTCAAAGTGGAATTGATCCTATGGGCTCCGGTTTTCTTCTACAGTTGTCGATAAAGAATTAGGCGGATATATAAGTTTGTCTACTCCAATTTTTTATTTTTCTCGCTATGCGTCAGATAATATGATTTACCATAGTTTTTTTCTGACGAGAATATTTTTCGTGCAAATCGTTGGCTGTTCTTTCTCATAAATCACCTAGTACCGTGATTACTTATGATGCGCCCATTCACGATAGGGGAATCACTAGTAATGCTAGGTTCAAGAGTCTTAAATTCAATTGAACTTTGAAAGTTTTAGTGTTGGAGTCCACATTTTATTGAATTAAAAAAAGTGTTCCAAAAACTCCAAGTATTTAATAAGTTTAAACCAAATCCTCCAGCCGGTGGTAGATGACAATTTATACAGCTATGAGAATTAAACTTGACATGTTTCGGGGAAACAATTACCCCTTCTTCAGAAGAACTTTAGCATGCCATTATGACAAAATTAATGTCTTGAAAATTTGTGTTTTTGGAATTTTTTTTATATATTTTATAAAATGTAATAATTTAATATGTACATTTTACTAATTTTGTAGCAAAAGCGACTGACTACTGAGATGTTTCAGAAATTTTACTATTTCATTTTGCACTTTGTGTACGCTATGATTGGGTTCCAATACACAAAGTGCACAATGAAATAGTAAAATTTCTAAAACATCTCAGTAGTTTTACATCAGTAGCAAGACATTAATTTTGTCATTTAAGACATTAATTTTGACAATTAAATAGTGGCATAAAGGCATGCTAAAGTTCTTCTGAAGAGGGGGTTATTGTTTCCCCGAAACATGTCAAGTTCAATCCTCATAGCTGTGTAAATTGTCATCTATCACCAGCTGGAGGATTTGGTTTAAACTTATTAAGTACATGGAGTTTTTGGAATACATTGTTTTAATTCACTTAAATTCAATCTTTGGGAGATTTTAAATAAAACTTCAACTGTAACTTACATCAAGTTAAGCAATAGAGTTTTCAATTTGTCAGATACTAATTTCACGTCAAGTCAGTAATTGTTGTTGAATTCTCTTTTGAAATAAAATATTCTGAGGGAAGTTGATAATAGTGAGAGATTTGTTCTTATTGCGGAAATTTTAAACATTTTAGGTCAAAAGAAAGATTTGATTAATAATTTTGATTTTAAGTCCCTACTCACGTAAAAATTCCAAAATTCTATTCATTGCCTAAGGTACACAAGATTAAAAATATTTATTCTATTGAGAATCTGGTCATTTAATTACGCTTCAGGCCTATTGTTCGGTTTAGTGTTAGTGTGAGATATAACATCACTAAGTCATATGACCGGAAATTACCTTTATGTAAGAATACCTGATTTTTGATTGGCCAAGATTTTGTTGCGGTTTAATAATGCCATTTCAAACAAAACAGCGGATTAGTAATGGGTTCTTGTTTAAGCCCTTTGTAGCCAGATATCGTTATGAATCATTTTAAATTTGGCTTGTTATCTTCAAAGTCAAATAGTGTGGATTCATTTCTGTTTCATCGTAGATATGTGGATGATATTTTAATTGCTATTGATGGGAATGAGTCAGATGTTTTAAATGTTAAAAATCACTTTAATAGTGGCAACCCTCATATTAAATTTACACATGAGTTAGCCACTCATAAATATATTTCCTTTTTACGATGTGATGGCTAATTGTAACCTCAAGAAATTATTGTTTAATAAAATTATTATGCGTATAAAATATTTCGGACAAATTCATATTGCGGTACCCTGATTCCGTTTGGTTCTAATGCTCCATTCACGCATAATTTCGCGGCGTTCTAGTTTTTGCTCATAGAGCGTTGTCTATGCTCATGGAGTTATCTGACTTATTTATGAGGTTAATTTCATTAGAACGCTGGGATCAATAGTGGGTTTTCCGTCAAAATTATCGATAAGGTATTACTTTTTAAATATAAGAAATTTTCGGCCAATCTTACAGTTAGTTTTTTGGAACAGGTGGATCGTAAAAGTGTTACACCATCACTTATATTAATTAATAATGTTCTAAGTTAGGTTCGTTTGCGGTATTTATGAGTTACAATGGGGTGCTTGCCCGACTAGCTTTGTGGGAATGACTCTCAGATCTTTCGCCACACGTTTTAAGGAGTATGGCAGTTGTATTACGTTAACAAATCTAGATAGACCTTATGTCGCGAATCATGTTCTCTCCCATGACCATCAGTATTCAGTATTTGACAATTCTAAAGTATTGAGTGTCCATTTGAAACCGAATAGTGGGAAATTCTTGGAACAGGTATATATTAATCATGCTATTAATCATGATTTAATCATTTCGTATAGAACTTTATGAAACAAATACATGTCTCTTGAATTTAATAATATCCTGAAGAAGTTTTTGGCTTTCTGGATGTTGCTAGCTTTTCTTAACCTTTATCAGTGTCTTATTGATTTGCTAATGGGTATGGGGGTATTCTTATAACAGCTACTTGCGCTATTGAATGTTAAAAATTTTATGTTGGAATTTTGTAACCTTATTACTGAAACATAAGGTATTTATTTGCTGATTAGTTGTTCATGGCATTTTTGTTTTCCTGCTGACTGTCTATAATAGGTTAGAAAATCTCTCATTCCATAATGAACTTTTTGAAGAAATAGTTGGTAAAATTTATTCTAAAGTGGTTGGAATGAAACCGTAAATAAAAATTAAATTTATATAATTTTTAAGATGAGGCTTTTTTCTTTTAATTTTTTTAGAATTTAGGTAAGGGCCACATATGGTCTGTTCTACGATATATTTTTAAGAAGTCCTTTTTTATACATGATCTAACCTATATATAAAAAATGTAGTTCACAAATATAGCACATGTATCAATTTTAGTTTTGAATATCGAAGTACGCCTCATTGTTTGAGTCCAAATTTTATTACAATAAAAGACTAGTGTTCCAAAAACCCCATTTCATAATAATTTGCAGCTTCCAAGAGCTATCAAGCCCACCAAATTCAAGTTAGTTGACAAGTTTCATGGAAACAATTACCACTTCATCAGAACTATAAATGGCTATTTTGAATATATAATTTGAACAGAGCAAGAGAAAATTTTACCTCATGTGGATGCATGTTGATTTAATTATTTCTTTTGAAATGTAAAATTTTATGAAAGTATTTGGAAAACAAAAGTGTATATATCGTGTTATCTATATTGTGTTAACTTGTTAACAACATTTTTCTATAATTTATGATGAAATTTAATATTTGGCTATATTTTCATGTTGCATCGTATCACCGCCATTTTTGACGATTAATATTGATTTATAACCGACAAAACGTAGCGGACGGAAACTACTATATCTATTTGACTATTAGGTAATCCATTTGGCGATCTATCTATCTTAATAATTAAAATTTTCAAACTTTAATAATCAGAAGAGTGAAATAACCACTTGAGTTTCATAAATGTACTCAAATTTTGTCAAATTGATAATGATAAAATTTGAATTTTACAGAAGCTATTAATGTTATATCGATATGCTGCAACATTTTTTTGATTTTTGACAATTTGTAACCTGTTTTAGGGGCCAACATGACAATATATTTCCCTAACAATGTATTTCATTCGAAGGAAATGAATCCAGATCCCATCAAATAAATGCCATCAGAAGGATGCTATTTTACCTTTTTTATTTACTATTAATTAATTTTTACTTTATATTTGAGGTTTAGTTGTATTTTATTTTATTCTTATTTTATATTCAGTTAGAAATTGAAAAAATGTTATTTAATAATTAAAATGAATGGATGTCTATCAGTTTTAAGATATTTGATAATTCATAGTCGGCCTGTCTATTGATCAAGTCATTATTGTTCTTTAATTCATTGATGAAAATATAAACCTGTTCTAAAAGTTTAGCTATATGGAATTTCTTTGAAATTTTAATGGCTTTGAAATTAACTCTAGAATCAAAATCATGATCATTGTGGTTTACATGTTTAGCAAATTGGCTCATGTCATTATACAGTCTGATAGTTTTACTATGTTCTAAAGTTCTTAATTTGGAATTTCTCATTGTTAAGCCAATATAGAAAACAAATTTCATAAAAAAGTCCATTACCTGCTAACAGCATAAATAGCTAATATTGTAGAAAAAAATCCTAATCTGATGGGAAAAGAAAATTTCTTGAATGATATTAATGGAATGTTGCCAAAAATTGTTTCAAAAAATAAAAATTCTAATACACAAGATTCAAAAATATTAAAACACATAGTAGATGTATGCACTTCATAATATTTAACTTTAACAAAATCAGATAAAGGGATCTGTTTAATAGTCATGAACAATTCAGATTATATCACAATAGTGGAAATTTCTAAACTCGGACAAATACAAAATAATTAATAAAGATCCTTATAGTATTCTTATCGTCGAATTGAAATCTGCCCCAGAAACTTATAAGGATGATAAACTCATTTTACCTAAAAATCATTCTACTCCGTATGTATGCAGTCTTAAAATGTCATAAAATGGGTAATGTTCCATTAAATAAAGAAAATGTTCTGAATATTCTAATCAGTAAATGGTTAAATTCAAAATTTAAACCTTATCTGGAAGATAATATATTTTCAATTAAAAACTCCGTATATCTAGTCAAAGATTTAGTGGAATTAGATTTTTTCACAAATTATAAAATATTTTCATTCGATGTATCAAGTCTATTTCCTTCAGTTCCTAGTTATTGTAGTATCAGATATTTTAATAGATAGTCCTATGTCGCATTCTAATCGTGAATTTCTAATTAAATTGTTGAGACTTTGTCTTAAACCGGATTTTTTATATTCAATAATGTTATCAGGCAAGAAATATCTGAGCTTCCAACGGGAAGTGTACTGAGTTCTTCATGCCTGATTTAGAGAAGAAGATCCTAAAATCAAATAATTATTTAATATCCAAAGTCAAATATAACAAAAGATATGTAGACGACATAATCATAATTTTCGATGAGACAGTGGAAGAGATTCCATTATTCAATACCTTTTTCAATTCCTTTCATTCTGACATCAATTTTACTTATGAAATGGCAATAGACAAAAGAATCCCCTAATTGGATGTAATAATAAACCATAGTAGTAGCAAACTATGGTTTCAAATATATAGGAAGAAAACAAAATTGTGATACACTGATACATAATTCGTCAATAGCTCCATATTCTCACAAACATATTCTCAGCAGGTTTGAGGTCTATCATACAGAGCTATGATAATTCCACAAACTGAAATAAATTTCATAAATGAAGTTAACATTATTAGAGGTATAGCAATGAACAATGGCTTCAATGATAGAACAATTCTTAAACTATTCATAGAAAAATTCAATAAATTAAATTTCAATGTCACACAGAGCTACATAAATTTTGGCACAGAAACAGATAGATATTTCTCTCTGCCTTTCCTCAATAAAGAATGCAATATGTTCAAAAAAGTTTTTTGCAAATACAACATTAGTATAGCTATTCACACATCAAATGAATTGAACAAAGTTAAGAATAATAAAGATAAGACCTCAAAATATGATAAATGTGATATATATATATCAATGAAACTGTAATTCTTGTACCTCGTTCTACATTGGCTTAACAATGGGAAATTTCAAAATAAGAACTTCAGAACATAGTAAAGCTATCAGATTGAATAAATGGCACGAGCCAGTTTGCTAAACATGTAAACCACAATGATTATGATTTTGATTCTAAAGTTAATTTCAAAGCCTATCAAATTTCAAATAAATTCCATATAGCTAAACATTTAGAGCAGGTTTATAAGTAGTAGCTTATACCGGATTGTAATGGGCCTCCCAGCCTTCCAGACCCTACCGTAACTCGTTCTAAAAAATCGGGACGCCATTTTTGGGGACTAACATAAATAGTTTTGGTGTTTGACAGCTGTCTAATAAAAATCCAATATGGCGGATGACAGAACACTTCCGGTTGTCAAAATTTGGCGGGAAAAAATTACTAGATTTATCACTAGATTTTTTTAGTGCGCAATATAGCAATATGGATGACTAGAAAATAAATAAATAACTACCTGAGGATTTGAACCGGCATCTAG
>WYDF02122834.1:0-10105 GCA_009867245.2 Adranes taylori
TATATATATATATATATATATATATATATATATATATATATATATATATATATATATATATATATATATATATGTAGCAGGGGGAGTACTAATTTTTTGTTTGTTGCTAATTAATATTGTTTTATTTCGCGTTTTTAATTCGCTATTCATTAAATTGATCATTTCATATATATTCTTTCCTGCGATATTCTACTAATCTGTATATTTCACGAAGAATATCTTTGGTTCCCGGAAGAATTTCTGTTTATACTTTATTTTAATTATCATAATTTCATTGTTTACTTATTCATTTCTTTTAATAATGCGCTTAAAGTGCTCTTTATTCAGAATACACCATCTTATAGTATACAACAATGGTAGGCTACTTGTTTGTAATATTTTATCGAATTTATCAATACTATAAATTTATAGTTGACAGCTAGATGATAGCAACAAATCCCGTATCTTGAATTTCCTTCTAATTTATCATGCGTTTTTGTTCCTTTGTTTTCTACAATGACATTAGATACTTTTCAACAGTAGTCCTTTAAGGATCAATTACGGTTAATCCGTTATCCACTGGGGTCTAATTTTAGTAACCACTTTATATCCGTTAACAATAACATCCGTTAAAAAATAGTATATTGACTTTCTTTAACGCATGATTTAAAAATTTATGCAGCTTTCAAAAGAATCTTTTCGAAATGCATATATTCTAATACGTGAAATAGGCATTCAGAACACTTCAATGAAATAAATTTCGCAACTCTCTAATTATTTCAACAGCACGTCAATATCAATTTATTTTTATCGTTTCTGTGCACTGTAATAATAAATCACAATTTTATAAAGCAATACTGAATAATTCGACTTTGACTATTTAAAAACTTGAAAATTGATATTTACATTTCTTGTGTAACTGGCTGCTTAAATTAGTAACACATTCATACGAACTTTATAATTCATTATAATATATCGGAGATAAAAAAGGGGACGGGTTTTTGTGCATTGCGTCCGATTTATATCGGAGATCTCAGTCATCTTTATTTAAACGTGCTTAAATTGTATTGCATAATTTTATTCAACATTTCTAACGGAATGGAACGTACTCGGGAAAGCCGGGTAAGATGACTTAATAAATTTTCTCGCCTTAATATAATAATGTCAAACTCGTCATCTTATTCTCATATGCGGGTAAGATGACATTTATGCTAGAATAAGACGACGGTATACATTACGTTAAAGTAAATTATATATAGTAATAAAATATTTATTTTAACGCTTAAAATACATGATAAATTTAATTTTAATTATTTTTCGTCAACACAAAAGTCACCAACGTAAAGTTTTATTACTTTTGTGACGCCCATCAACGCTCAAATTCGTAGCTGCTATGTACTATGACCCAGCTACTACAGAAATAGATTTTTTTGGAATTTTGAAGATTCGGCCCGGCACAACTCATGGAGTGCAGCCTTGCGAATTAACTACATATGGGCGTAAATTTGTTGTAATAGTAATCCAAAATTTATTACAAATTATGCAAAGTGCATTCTTGATGGAATTATATTCATCATCATCTACAGCATATTCTGATACGAAGGAACTATCACTTTTAGAAAACAATTTTTTTCAATTGTTTGTTTCTTTAGATATTTCCTTGCTGGCTTCTTTATTTGTCTTTTATAATTTTTGTGGTTTTATTAATTTCTGACAAGGCTATTATTAGTAATGTGCAATTGCATTATAAGGCCCTTTTGTCGTCATTGATGTCGTCAAATAACCTTGTTTGCCGACGCTCCGTGTGGTATTATTTATTGTAGCAATTTTACTGTATGCCGCATTAAATAAATCCACGATCTTTAATTGTCCAGCCACATACTCAGTCCATGCTCGGTTGTAAGTTGTTTTAAATGGTCAAACCTACAATATAATTCTTTCAACATAAAGTTACAGCTTCTAGAGTTATGTGCCAAGAATGGTTATCCGTTAATAAAAGGATGGGTTTTTTAGCGGGCTTTATTTTCTTATAAAGGGTTCCAATCTTAGAATGAACATGTCAAAATTTATACACCCAACAATTTATCCATTAATCACCATCGGTGTAGTAAAGTAACATAAATACAAAAATGTCGGGTAAGATAGCGACATTGCCATTTTAACCACTAGCGACATCGTCATCTTACCTTCCATCGCCATTATTTAAATGTAAAATAATAATTCATTATTAATCTACTTACTAAGGCTTGAATATTTATTGAAATAAAATATAACGGAGTTGAAAAAGAGAAATTAAAGAAAATCAAAACTCTTTTTACGTGCACTAAAATCCCTAAAGTTATTGCTTAAAATATTAAACATATTCCATACACACCTTATAGGATTCCAAGCACTATACGCATTGTTGCGGTGTTACGCAATTTAACATATCACTGACATCTTTCAAAGTTTTATAGAAATTAACATATCGTTATCTTATTCGCCTTTCGTCTATGCGATTTTTGTCGAAGGGTACATATATATCTATATATTAGATTTTATCCTCCGAAAATTTTTATTATACAGTTTTATTAGTATACACCCAAAATTATAATTTTATTGGTCAGAATAATATAATTCACAGATCAAGAAAAAATTTCGTATAATTTTTGCTGTAAAAATATGGATATGTATTGACAGTTTAAGATATAAACTACTGACCGATTACAAAAAAATACTGCTTAAATTAATATAAATGGATCAGAAACATACACTACAAAATTATAAATGTCAGAAATGAAACCTCTTTAACTAATAAAAGCTTGAATTCATAAAGCTTGTTGTAATAATGACAGCACGCCATTAAAGTTGGACAATAGAATTATACTTCACCATGTGTCAGAAAGAAATATTATTCTAGATAATTATTAAAATAATTTCTTATTTTTAACATTAATATCGAACTCATCATGTATAGCTCTAAAAGAACTATAGCCAAGTGACCTCTCTTAGTTAGTTGAAAAATAAGACTGCTTTATGCATACAAAATGAGTATCTTAAATAGAAAAAAAATGTAAAAATTAAAAATAAACTTTTATTATATAGAAAAACTTGAAAGTCTGTGCAGAAATAAAATATGATCAATTATTATGATTTTATTTATTTACATAAGGCACTCACACGTTTCACGTATTTGAAATAAGTTTCTCTTTGTATTGTCACATGAAGTTACTTTTTATAAACTTTATAAAATCCTTTAAAAATTCATTATCTCACGAGAAGCAGTGGAACATTAAATATTATCTAGATAATTGATTACCGAATTGTACAAAAATATTTTTCAATTTAATCCCTTAATTCCTTTAATCTGTAGTTATCTTAATCGAATGAAATACGATTTATTAATAAATTTTACTATAAAAATTAGATTTAAAATATTATTTTATAAATAGCTGTAAGACTGTTGATAAAAGGCGTGATAAAAATTTTAGTTACTTATAAATGTTTTATAGAAAATCTGCTGCAGTTTTATAATTACCATAATATTTACATATTGAACTTTTGATAATTGAACATATAAAGGAGAGATTTGTAGGAAAGGCATACTCTTCTAAAATAAAATAAAACTCAAATAAATGAAATTATTTTGTTACCAAAAAAATGAATTATCTCCTTTGTCAAACATGGAGATCTATGAGTTCAGATAATAAAGAAAAAAACTAAATTTGAAGCTATAATATGGTAAATTTTAGTAAAATACTGGGTGCCACAACTAATGCCAATCAAGTTAATTACAAATCCATTACAAAGCATCTACATTTTTGTAATCCAAATTATATAGAAAAATCAAAACTAACTAAAATTTAGTGTAAGTAAAGAAATCGTATCGTTTTTGTTTTGCATCACCAAAATTAAATCGCGAAATAATATACAACATGATTGAATTACAGAATTTAATTCCTTTTACCTTACATAATAGAAACAAAAACAAATATGATTAATGTGAATTCTTATTTAATACCATCATAGACATGATGAAGCTTATATACTTTCGAAATAAAAAAATATTGTTTCAATTATGTATGATAGAAAAAGTGTATATTTGAAGACTATTTATAGTACTATAATACTCGCATAAATACAATCTAGAAATAAAACATTTCAATCGAAATCTTAATCAGTGTGAAACAGAACGTATCTTATAAACAAAAATTTCTAGAATATACCTCAAAATCTTTACACTTTTCGATCCACTCGAGATCAAATTTATCACTTTCTAGCTCTTTTATTCTGTTCCAATAAGATTGGCAAATTGTTTGAAGTTCGGCTAAAATAGAGGAGAAAGCCTTAAGTTATAACTAGTATAGAAATGACTATACGAATTGAAAACCTATTTCGTGCTCGCATCCAGTGTATAGGCTCTCCATGCGCAATTATAAACATAAATCATTTGTAGACATATTTGATGTTGACTTATTGCATTGTTATTGATTACACAGCCTTGCGCGTAAATAATTGTTGTATATTAATTATATTTAAATTTAAATATTTTATGATAATTAAGTGAATTGGAAAAAACAAGTAATTTTGTTCTAATTTTCAAACAGGTATAAATTTTTAAAAAGAAAACTTTGGCTTGGGATTTAAATCTAATGCGACTCTAGACAAATGCCAGATATACAAGTGCGCTATACAAGCAGTTGAATCGATATTCTGGAGGATTGTACGTGTCGTTTGATTCATAGATTTTACGAAGTAGCCGTATAGATTTTGGATCCTACAGATCACCACAGAATATAACTGTACCAAATATTTACACAAAGACATTCCCAAAAATGTCTTTGTGCTTGGACTCGTTTGGCATGATTTTGTTTCAATTTGACCTTGATATAATCTTGAGAAAGAAACAGAATATGAAATTTCAATACTACTAGTTTTAAAGAAGTATATGCTTGATTTTAGTTAAATGGGCAGATAATGTGGACATTGCAAGGCAACCTCTTAATTTGATAATCAAAAAGTATCTTCAGAAAGCGATATCCAGAAAGAACAAACCATTTCTATCATTATTATATGCCTTTATCAATACTATGTACAGAAAAATTAATATGACATACACCTGTTGAATCTAATAAGCACGTATGAATGTGAAGACACTATGAGAGAGTAGCGAAGATAATATACAATTGTGTACAAGATTTTTTAGCTATTGCTTCCAGTTTCATTATGCCGTTTAAATTCGTCGATATTCTTTTGGGCGTTTTATACAGCTCTTACGCACTTATAAATTTGCGCATCTCCACCCGCCAAAGTTCCAAAAGCAGATAAGCCTGCAAATACTGTAATTAGAAAAGGTAAAAGTCCTCCATGTTTTGGAATCCGAATAATTTGATGAGTTCGAATATTCTTGCGTCCTCCAGTTTTCCTTACAGCTCTAGCAATTATCTAACAATATATTGGACTCCACCGGAGGCAATTTCCCTCTTAGGATTAATATCTATATAATTTAAATAGTATTACTTTCAAAGAAGTATAAACTTGTTTATAAATAAATTGGTAAATAATTTCGGCAATCGGTAAGTAACTTTGATATCTATCTTGAACACCCACTTTGAACACCCAATTCCTTTAAAACATTACGCTGCCTTGTTGAAAGTCACTTGTGTAATGTACATATATAAAACTTACAGAGTTCTATGAACGTAGATGGTAGTTACCAAATGATATCCTTTCATTTGGTAATATTTGGTCAGTTAGGACCAAATGATATCCTAAGTGAGATGAACCATTATAGGTCTTAACCCATCTCCACAATTAAGATATAAAGAACTTTAACAATCAAATTCTCTTTTTATTAACCCTCTAATTCATCTCTAGTATTAGATTATACATGCTAAATGTAAGAATTGAATAATGTATGTATGATAGTATTACTTTAAGTCGTAAATAACTATTAATTATTAATTAGATAAGTAATACTATCAGGCCTATTATACATAGATTATTCAATTCTGTACAGAGATGAATTCGAGGGTAAATAAGAAGAGACTTTGATTGTTAAAGTTCTATTAATCTCTATTGTGGAGATGGGTTAAGACCTATAATAGTTCATCTCATTTAGGATGTAATTTCGTCTACCTACCATCTACGTTCATAGGACTCGATACATATGTACATTATATACAGGACAAGCTTGGTCCAGTAAGGTGAGTCTTTAGACAATTCTACTAAAAGCAGATAGTACTGATGACGACTACCACCAATGGCAGAAACGGTTCATCTAACCTGTCGGGCCTTTTTAAGCTAATTGGGTGTTTCATGCAGTTAATATGTAGTTTTCTAAATGATTCACTTATCTAATTAACAACAATTATTTATTTATGGCGTGAAGTAATACTATCATTGTTTCATACATATTGACGTTGTTTCATATATATATATTATTCTGTCATTTTAATTACCTACCAATTTAATTAAAACAATGTTTCGTACCTTCATATATTTTATTACGAAATTATTTTGTTGTAATATTGAATGAATGCATTTCGGCTACATTGTTAAATTGTCAAAACTACTCAGTTGGATAAAATGAATTAATAATACTGAAGGTGTTAAAATATCCAATCTGCAAAATTTTTTATTTCATAATTAATCTGGAAAACAGTACTTTCCAGTACATTCTCAAACCTGCAATAATAATCTGCAGTCATTTTTCCATCATACCAATGCAATAATAATCTAATCATAAATCAATTATTTTAGTAAGCTGATGTTGTTTCATTAATAACCACACCACCAAAACCTTTTGAATCGATTTGTCTCACTTATGTGGGTGATTATATTATATTATTTACTGTCATTATATTATTTATTGCTGGTACAGTAAATCAAAATTGCAAACGAATAAATGTTCCTCATATAAAATACTTAATTATTATAAATAGATTATAATCATAACACCTACGTGATAACTCATCAAATTGAAAATGCAATATCTATGATAATAATTATGTGGGAGTGGAAACAGGTGAACGTGATGTGGAAATGGATGGTTTAACACCTTTGAGATAATTTGGCATTCAGAGGTATTTTATGCATAAACTAAATTACATCTTCACTCAATTTTAATAATAAAATAAAACTTTCCTAAGAAACATAAAATATGAGGTTGACTATTTGAGTCAGATATACTCAAACTATTATCAATTTGTACTAAATTATAATTAGAAAAGAAAATATGAGCAAAGAGTAATAAAGATATAGGTTTTACAGGTAAATCTTTTACTTTGTACAGCCATTTTTAATTGATATAAACAAGGGACAGATTTACTGCTTCTGAAAACGCTCGATAATTATCTTTTCTCGGTATATTTGTGCCCATGCATATTTTGAATAACATTTAATAAATGTTTGAGTAGAAAACCTTGAGACACTCTCGAATCATGTCAATTTTCTCCAGAAGTAATTTTATAAATGTGACACAGGTTATAACTTATAAAAAAGATTGTTCCAGCTTTTTGAATTAACAATTTCCTGACTATACATAATAAACATTTAATTAGGAATTATACATTTGAAGTAATCTCAGTCTAAATCGTCAATATGAAATCAGTCAATATGATATCGTCGTCTGTAGGTATTAAGAAAAAAATAATGTTCTGACTTCATTTGAGCGATATAGCCCGCTGGAGCTGATTTTTTATTTATCTTTTTTTTTAACAAAAGCTTTACTAGTGTTAAAATATCTGCAAAAATGTATTCTTTTAAGTAAGCTAATTATTACAAATATTAAAATTTCTCTGTTGGTATATATGTTACATATAGTAAAAGGAACACTTTAGTTCAGAAACAGTTTAACTCAGTTGTTTATTTTTTGAGTGTAGGTCCTTTTTGTAATTTATAATCTTATATTAAAAAAATTATACAAATCCTAAAAAAGAACTAAGAACTAGAATATAAAATCCAAATCAAGGTATAAAAAAAAACAATATAACTGATGATTAGTATCAGAAATAAGTTTGAAAATTTTGGTAGTCAAGAAATGCAAAAGTAGAAATGTTAAATTAAGGTTAAGTAAGGAATTCCGCATATGATACAAAATTAATAATCTTATTTGTAACATTTTGGCTTGAATTATAAATCAAACAAAAAATGTTGAGGAGTTTCTAAGATACAAAACCTTGGTAAGTTTAAAAGGCAGATATATTTTGGATTTTAATAGCATAACAAAATATTTCGATAAGGACGTTCATATATTATTTAAATAAAATATAAATTTACAATCCCTTGTTATGGATCAGCAAACACTTATATTAAACAATATTATATATCAAGCGCAAATATTTAAAAACTTAGTGCATGGAAAATAAAGTAATAATTTTATGCTTTAATAAATTTTCATGGTTTGAAATAAGATATCAAATATATAAATTTTCAATGTCAGTTTTGGGTTTGTAAATTAATAACTTACATCGCACGGATAATACTAGTTGAAATAACAGTTTAAGCATGAAGGTAAAGTTATTATAAAAAATATCAACAACTACCGTAAGTTTATTTTGACCAACACTGTATGAATTCTGCCCTTAGGTCGCCAACAGTTTTTTTAATTCAACAATTTCCGTTGAAACTATTTCTGCCCAGTATTGCCAAAATAGTTGACCTATAGAACTTACTACAGCAAATGGATATCACTAAACAATCTATAGTTTTTCAAATATTTAGAACCATATTTTATATTTTCTTATTATATGTATTTTGTAAATTCTGTACCTATATTTAGATTTTTTACAAAATTATATTTTACTTGACTCTACAAAAAGAATCGCAATAAAAAGTAACTATTTGCAGCATGTTGCATCTCTACACAAACACAAAGTTTTGAAGTAATTTTGAATTGTTTGATATTGACGATAAATTTATAATTAAACTGTCTGCACAAAATATATAATAAAATCTCAGACTTTTATCTTCATATACGAATAAAGGAAATTAAATAAATTTGGGACCATTTTGAAAAAAAAAACATATTTTGAATATAATTTTGAATATAAAAGATTGAGTTATCTTCATCTCGGCTTTATACTATAGACAAATTTCTTAAAGCGAAAGGAAGCGTATAATGTCGATTTTACCGGATGGTGAATAAAAATAATACCTTTGTAATAAGTATGTTTCCATTTATGCAAATTGTATCTAACTAAAATTTTAAAACCACTCTGTATAACGTTAAAAATGCAAGTCAAGTATTAAAACACTAAGAAGAAATGTCGAAGCGCATATTGCGGACAATTGCCAGATGCCTACAAAGAAGACAAGAAAGTAACTACTTGTCGCATATATCTTATTTAAATGGCTGTTATTTATGTTAATGTGTAATACAATATTCAAAGGAGCGAGTAGTACTGGAAGGACGATGCAATTAGTTAGACAAAACGATTGGAAATATTGCAATGCCAGAAAAGGGATCACAACTGAATAATTTTAGAGATGCCTGGCTACAATTGATTGAGGTCTTTTTCCGCCAGTTGTGTGAGAAAATCACCGAAATTATATAAGGAATTGACAAATTCTAGGTGTGTTTAACCGTCCGTTACACGCGCTAACCTTTATCAGAGGAGTACACGGGCGTTATATTTTGTACAACACACAAATTCTTGCTTGATAAAATATAATCACAGATGATTATGTTCTTAAATTTGTTAAATTCTTTGTTCATTATAGTGTTTGTTAATGAATTGTAAATATTATCTTCATTATATTCAGAGAAATTAATTGCTTTCTGATTGTAATATAAAATATTTGAATATTATGTATTACGCAACAATAAAAATAGTTTTGAAGTAAACATTTTATTAGATTTTAAAATACAATTTATACTTTATAATTTATAGTATAAATTGTACAATTTATAGATTACAATTTATAGATTATCAATACAATTTATAGATTATCAAAGGAAACCGTGATAATCTAACATAAATAAATAGTTATACTTATAGTTATTTATTCGCCTATTTTAAATATACAAAATCTAGTGGCGAATTACAACAAAGTAAATAGCATAAAAATATTCTTCGCACTCAAATACTATGCATAGAAATTTTCATGGCGTTGAACGGTGTAGTACTCGATGTACTGCAGCACC
>WYDF02122845.1:0-23316 GCA_009867245.2 Adranes taylori
ATAGGAAGTATGTAATATATAATATACATTAATTGCTGGCGGCCATCTTGGAAAAGTGCAATCATACTTTTTTCGTGCTCCTGAAAATATTTTCTACTTAAATGTAATGTTCAAATTAACATTAAACTGACTGCCGTTCGACAAGTAGCAAATTTAGAAGCAATTATCTATCAGATAAGATCGAAATGTTTTGTCGTTTGAATCCAAATGTCACATTTATTATTTTTTTCGATGTGTAAAAGCTTACGATCGCGTATGTTGTAATAGACTAATATTGAAAATGTAGGCACTGAAGTTTCCTGTGGAATTAGTTAAAATGACGAAAGCCTTCTTCGAAAACAGAACTTTCCAAATAAAAGTTGGAGAGCACACACTTACAAAAAGGCCAGCACAAGAAGGACTTCCGCAAGACTTGCCCCTATCGCCAGTGCTTCTCAATATTTTTGTGAGCAATTTACCGAAACTAGTTCATTTGAAGTAAACGGAAGTGTAACAATTTGCAGACGATATTCTCCAGTACGATTTTAATCCAGAATTGGCCACAACAAGACTAGAACGGGAACTAAAGGTGATCTCAAAGTTCATTGAACTATGAAAGATCAAAATTAATGTGAAAAAACGATTTGGAGAATTATAAGATTTGGTAAAATTAAAATTAATGTATATCAAATCAAATTCAGAGGCCAACAGTTAAAAATAAAACGTGTAGCACATTCCTTGGATGTGCATTCGACCATTTGGACAAATTGGATTGGAGGCACCTCATTAAACGAAGAGAGGCAGTAGCGAACAAAATAACACATAGACTCTATAAAATATTAAAATTCTATTCTAGGTTGACTATAGACCAGCTAGAGCTAATATTTTGCACTGTATATTCCGTCCACAGATGATGTATGGATGCAAACTGTTTAGAACAAACTTCTACTCAGAAGAACTGTAGATGCCCTATGGTATATGAGAAGCACGGGCTTAAAAGCTCCCGCAAAAGCAATTTTGGCAAAAAAGACCACAACAATTAATTGAGTGTACAAAGAATCATCATATAAAAGAAATCCAAAAGATAGCCAATAGACTGTACAGTTCTGAAAAAATATACATAACATAAAGTCTGTGCCTATCGAACATCACCATTGAAGTTTGAGCGGGCTAATCCATTGCAGTTAATCTTATTACTCTTTAAAAAAAGTTTGTCAGTACATAAGTCAAATTGTTTAGGGTTTTTGTCATACTATGGTTTGATTTACAGTAAAACCCGTCTAGTCCATCCATTTGTCTGCTCTGAAGTGGGTTCCACCTATCACTCCCGTAAGGTTTGGAGACTTTCCTCTGCTCTGCCACGAGCCCCAAATTTAGCACAATAAAATGTGAATCTTTCACAAGGCTTTAAATAGAGGGGTGGGGTATTTGCAATTATTTGTAGTGCTACTATAGAAATTGTGGAATAAACACTTGTAATCGCTAATATCTTAACAACACTGCATTCTATTTGTGTTTTACACACTGTAATTACTCACGCCGCTTTTGCAAATATTAGAATCCTTTAGAGTGGGCTTCGGTAACCTTTTGTGGTTCAATACCAACCAAAATTTCAATATTAAGATGGCGTTGCTGGTCAGTGGTATTTTTATTTTAAAGCACTTCAATTTAATGAGTTTTGTCTCCATTGCCTCTTTCAAAAACTACCACTTATCGTAAAGAATCAAATCTTTCATTTTAATACAAAATTAGTGATTTTTAAAATAAAATGGACTCGGTCTAAACTTACATTATTTTAGTTCATAAGACGAATTTTCATTTTTTTAGCCCGACTAGTGGCTTCCTAAGTTTGTCGTAATATTTCAAATGTTAGGACTGTAATGCTCCTAATAGTGAATATGCTGATGATCCCTTATATTAATGGGTGAAATGGCGCCATACATCTTTAAATAGCCACTCAGATATTTGTTGAATTATAATTGGTATTACGTATCTATTAAAACTTCGTTACTAATTAGACGAATTTGCAACATGTATAACTTACTCTTGATAGAGCTTAATAAGTGCTAGTTTTTCAAATCTAAAGAGAATACTGATGATATATGTACAATAATGCACGAAATAGCTCTACTCTCCATACCATAGATTTTTTAGGCAGGTTTATTGGTTTTCAAATATAAACAAGACTGGACTGGTCCGGAGCTTTACCGGGAATTTCCCGAAAATTGAATATGGGTCACAAAACAGGGTCACCAAAACTGGGGAGTTCTACATTAACGACTCTTCTCAACGGGTTTTTAGAAAATTATTAGTTATCAAACTAATATATAATTAATAATATTTGTTTCACATGGAAATTTTATCAATTCTAATTTTTCCCTAATTTGAATATTTCCGTGCATTTATGGGAATTATTTTTAATGCATAGATCTTTACTCATTGTTGGAACACGTTTTTTGGCAATTGTTTGTAATCAGTTACTATGTGATTATTAATCCTATTACTCTTACTTTTTATGCTATTATTATAGCTAATAAACAACTATAATAATACACATTTTATGTTATACATACATGTAGTTAGTGATAGATAATCCTAGATGCATATAATTGATACATATACCAGAGTCACGATGCTGATCATTTCGTTCAAGAGAAAGTAAAATGTAAAAAATTAGCAAGAGTCTCGCGCAATCTGTTATTTTACCTCTTATATAATACGAAGTAAATGTGGAAAGATATATGTAGGTGAAGTAGGTGAATAATGTGACTTGTTATATCATGTGACTGTATGCAATCTGCGATTAAATGTATAGCGAGTGCCTATAAGTTGCTTATGAGTAAGGCTACACGCTTTTCAATTTCTGTCATTGAATGTGTTAATAATAAAATAACTACAACTTCTCTTCCTAATAACAATAGAAAGAGTGTTACGGATTTTTCTTTTATAAAAGCAGGATTGTGGTTTTGTTATTATTCTCTTTATATAACCAGCTTTCTTTATTTTTGTAACAAAAATAATGCTCGTGCAGGATTCTCAAACAGATGGGTGGGGAGAAATAATTGTTGTTATTTTATTCCACATATATATATATATATATATATATATGGCTGTAGGTAAACATATGTAGAACGCAATACCATGGGTAGATGAGTAACCAATGGGTGGAAGATGAGGTTGGTTGGTTAAGATGTGAGAGATGTGGTTGGTTCCTGAATGAATGGAAAACACGAATAAAAGATGGGACGGAATGTGAAAGGGAGGTGGAGGAGATTTATAGAAGTGTTGGGATTCAAGAGAGGTAAGTGAAAAAATTACGAAAAGTGAGTATAATAGAAGGTATGTAGAATTGATGGTGGAACGAGATTTACTGGGATATTTAAAATCTGGGATGAGCATGGATGATCAAAGGATGGTTGCTAGATTTAGGTGTGGGAATGAAGAAATAGGGTATTGGTATTGGATGAAACAGGTATTGGATGAATGAGGAAGGTCGAAAATATAGAGTATGTGGAAGGAAGGATGAAAGATGGGCGCATTGGGTGAATGAATGTTATGCGATGACATTAACGGAAGAGGAAAGAAGAAAGTTGAATAATTGGAGAGGTCAGGATGGATATGGTTTGAGGATAATGGTCAAAATAAGGGAGGAGGTAAGAAAGGGATATGAAGAAGGCAAAGATATGTGCTGGTCCGTTCTGGTTTCTGGTTTCAAGTTCCTAAATAGTAGTGAGGATGGATTTATATATTTAAAGAGGATGTAAAGGGGTGATACGGAAGAAAGTTTTTTGTGTTTTTATGGTCCTTATTTTGTTTCTTTTTACACGTAGAACCCAATAACAGATTTACAAATGACATTTATTGTTGCCAATATTTATAATACATACACGGACTCTAAGCGCGATTTTTAATTGACTGACATTGTTTGTGAAGCTAATTATAATTTAACAGATATTTACGATGACCCAGTACCATATTACCTTAGCAAAGTATAAAGATAAAAAGTATCGAAATAGATTTAAATTGGTTCTTGACATTATTTGTTCTTCGGTTCTATGGATGATTATGATTGATTGATTATGGTTGTATTATGAATGATTATGGTTTTCTGGTGATACGTCAACGCTCGAATTTTCGGACGCTGCTGTTGGTTTGATTTAAACGTCGGGTTTATTATTGGCGATTGTAAGATTGTCGACCAGCCATTGAATAGGAACAAAGATCGCAATACGTAATTGCGTGATGTCAGTGGATGGTTGTCACTTAATGGATCTTAATCGTTGTTGAAAAGATCGGTGATCCAGTGGTTGGTACTGAATTTACTGCTTGGCTTGATGATTGACACTGGCTTCCTCCTGGTTCCATTGAAATGTCGGTTGACAGGAGAAGGGCTATAAATGTAAATGCGAGAAAGAAAACAAAATGAGAAATTCAAAAACCTCTGGAGAAGTATAGGGTGCGTGATGGAAGTGGGATGTTTACAATTTGATCGTAGATATTTGTTATAGATTTTAATTTTTTTATTGTTGATTTAAAAATGAAAATGATTAATTTAATTTTGATTTACGCTACTTTTCATCAAATCCTTCTTACTGCTGCGATAAACGCTCGCTGTCTGCAACATAGATATGGTCGTTTCTTAATGATGACTTCGAATAGACCAAGGTCCTCACGTCTAGAGTCCGAAGAACACAATTCCACAGAACACAATTCCAACGAAGAACACAATTCATATCCGAAGAACACAATTCCAAAATTGCGTTTCCTGATGTTAGATTGTGTGGACTTTTGATATGAAGTTATCTGGGAAGAAGTTGCTGCTGACGGTCGGCTGGCCAGATGCACTTTGCGTAGTGGCCGGCGTCACTTGGGCGTGGCTTGAAGGAAATTTCTGCTAAAAATCTTAGGAAGTTCTGAACTCTGACCCATAGAAAAAAATCTTCCCGATCCGTTGAGAATTTTAAGGATCAATGTTTTGTTGCTTTTGTGACGAAAGCACAAGTAGTGGTAGTTTCCAAACTGTGGTGGTATTAGCTTTACATGACCACAATCTTAGGGAGCATCGCTTTGAAACGCTTCCAGCTAAACATTGTAGAATTAATAGCAATTCAGAGAAGACTAACACTCAGTCGAAAGTACAATAAAATGAGAAGCTTAAAGACATGTTGAAAATATATTGAGTTAAATAATTGTTGAAAACTTTTAGTTAAAAATAATAAGAATAATAAATGGTTTCGCAAAAGCCAGATGCGGAAATATCTTATCTGTATGAATCATACACACATCTCTAACTCAAAACTTCCGAATGACGTAGAGCAGTGGTCAAACAAATTTCATATGCAGTGATGTGCTTTGATTTCTTCACGCGCGTAAAAACGTTTGTACATTATTTCCGTGTTCAGCGGCATTTATTTTATGTACTCACGCCGTATGAGATTTTGTTTTAAGCGGATACAATTTTTATTTCCTAATTTATATTAATATCAGTTGTTAATTAATCGTTATTAAATGGATTTGTTTAAATTATATTTGAAGAATTGAATTAATTTTGAGTAGTCAGTTTATATTATATTAGGATTACGTACTATGTTAATTAATTGAATTAATTATCATGGGTATGCTTTGAATTAATTAGCATGGGAATAAATAATTTGCTGTCGTTTCGTCTAATCGTTTTAATTTATTTTGAAATAATTGATAGAGGATTAAAAGAAAATTATTTTTAATAATGAAACATAAAGTGTTTTAATTGGAAAATTTTTACTTCTTTTAATACAGTTATAACACCTATCCGCTAAATAAACAAAAAAGATTTGTACTAAACTTCAAAGAAGAGAGCAAATGAGGCGTTATCGTAAACGAGTACCACACCGACTCGAATACCATCAACAAGGGGGAATACTCCATTGAAGAAGATCAATTGAACATTTCAAGGAAGGATAATTGCCACCTAGACTCTATTACGATCAATGGACGCTCGAAAGCAATAATATCTACTCCTGTTGCGCCTCGCGAAAGTTATTTGCAAAGCCCGACTCTAAGCGGATATATATTTAGACAAGTGCTTAATGAAGGTACGAAACGAAAAATGTCCCATAAGCATATTGAACTTATCGGCAGAAGCAATAATCATTACGATATTTAGGGTGAACTAAAACCGAAGATCCCTCGGTAAAAGCAGATAACCAGCAGTTTGAAATAAAACCAGACGGCAAATTAAGATTTTTCCGAATACTGGATTCCATGAAATTGGATCATCTGAACGCAAAGGAACAACAGGAGCTATTACGAATTATATTAAAATGCAATGATATCTTTCACATGAAAGGAAAGTTATGTATGACAACAGCGATTGAACATACGTACAAGCTAGGTCTAGGCACCATATCATTTAATGCCAGACCCTATAGATTACCGCATGCTCAAAAAAGTATACTTAGCGCCGAAGTGCGAAAGTTTTTGGAATCGGATATTATCGAACCAAGTCTAAATAAAGAGCATGCTAGTTACTTGAGTAAAGGCCGTTTAACACTCTTTATCAGACCGTACGTTCAGGTGGAAAGCCGAACAATAAATTTAATGAGGGAATTTAAATCATTTAAGAGCGGAGATTTTTTTATTCGTTTATAATTTATAAACCTTTATTATTTCGGGAATAGTCATCCGTTTATAAGATGTTTATCCATTTATTTCAGAATGAAATTAATTATTAGTATTTTTTTTAATATTCACAACTAGCTTTCTGGTTGTCATTGATTCTTTCCATTTTCCTTGCTTTACTCGAGGTTTATCTGAATGTGATGGTCATTTGTTAACTATTCTGTTACCACTGTTTCTTAATCTTTTAAAGTCAATCTGAATTATATTTAAAATGCCCGCTGCTGTAAACTGTTAGTTTTCTTGTGCAAATTGAATTTATGAGACAACCTCTTTCAGTTCAACAAAACTTACAGCAACAATTTTTGAAATATTGTTAGATTTTTGACTTCCTTTTGATTATAATTGTCACAGTTTTTTAAACATTCTCCATGAAATCTCTCTACTCTTAAAAATGTCAAAAAACACCTGAGTTAGTTGATCTTCCGCTATTCTCCGAGAAATAGCGCCGCCTTCGATTTTTCAGTATTCAGTTTTTCGCTTGTAAAAGTTTTTACGAGGCAAACATTTGATTGGATGTTTAGGTGTAAATGAAATCAATAGATTTGAGTTTTTCGGAACTAATCGTTTTCTGATCGTGGAACAAGGAGAATTACTAGAGGAATGGGTTATATATATATATCGAAAACATGTTTAGCAGAGAGAGATTTACAATAGGCCGCTCTGACTGAATTTGCTTTGAACATGCTACCAACAGACGTGGAGAATGCCTTATGACAAGCAAAAGGTCCCGCCAGGTCCTGGGACTGTACCCCAGTATCCGTTAGGTCCTGGGATTGTAGCTCAGTACTTGACAGTGTATACACTGAGATGCTGAAACTCTTGAATCAGTAAATTAATTAACCCCACTGCCAAAGAACCGAAAACGTCACTAGATCAGTACCGTCTTTTGAGCATGATGAGCCACGCTTTAAAAAAATCCTCGAATCATTCAGCACAGAATACGAAATAATTGTGAAAACGATATGTGTCAAGAACAGTTCTACTATAAAAATGTAGAGAGCAAAGAGAAGACATATTCTTATGTTTCATTGACTATGAATAGGCTTTTGTTTGGAATAAACACACGCACTTGATTAACACACTTGAAAATATAGGCCTCGACGCGACTGATAACAGATTTATTAGAAACCTGTATTGGGATGACAGGGATGCGTTCTCTCCCCGCTCCTTTTTAACATGTATTTAGAGTGCATATTTCGAAGAATTTTGGATTGCGCTACGGAACATTTGGGAACGAGAATTAACGCAACCAAAACAAAAGTCATTAGCATTTCAAGATTACCAGAATTGTAAGCAAATATTCAAATTGTAAGCAAACAGTATAACGGATAGATCAGTTTAAATATTTTGGATGCTGATTAATAAATGATTTAAATTCCGAAGTTGAAGAAACACGCCACCTTTTTCTTGAACTCTCATTATCGCTTTATAAAGGTATATGTGTAACCGGTGCATTTATATGGAATGGATGCGTGAACCATAGGGATGAGCTGAATGAATCGCTTAGAGGCGTTCGAAATGTGGTTGATGGGTAGGATGCTGAATGTGTCCTGGACGGAACACGTTAGTAATGAATAAATATTTAGGTTAATGAACAGAGATAGAGAATTATTGACTCTGATGAAGAAAACCAAAAACTCGTTACATGGATCCAAGGTATGATTTTCTCCGATTGTTGATGGAAGGTAAAATTGAGGGGATTAAGGGAAAGAGGTCGAAAGTGTTTATGGTTGAAGAATATTTGAGACTGAAACGCTAACTGCTAGAACTGCACAAGATCGCGAAGAATTTGCGATTATTACTGCCCAACTTTGGTAATGGAGATGACACTAGAAGAAGAATAATTTCTTTAAATTTTTTTTTCTTAAGCTCCATTATACATTAGCTCCATTAGACAACATAGAAAGTTCCGATAAAATAAAAAAAAACTAAGCCTTTTATAAAATTTATTTTCTAGACATTGTTGCATGTATGAGTATAGTTTTTCTAATGACATTCAATGAAATTTCATATTTTACTGAATATAACAATCACAATGTCAGTAACGTACAATAAGGATTTTTCAATCTCTTATTGAAACATATTTGCAATAGCAGAAAGATAAAATTTTGAAATATTGTGAAATTTTATTGTTATTAATAATAAAAGTTTTCTTAGTTGGTAACCGTACAAATTAAATGCTGCGTTTGTCTGATCTACTCCGGAATGTGGGTCATGACACCGTTAATTTTATAGTTTTACATGGCTAATGTATGTATACATAAAATTTATTATGAAAAGCGGAATTATTCTTACACGTTTTATTGTAGTTTAGACATTTTCTTTCAATAGGAAATAAATAAATGTTTATTAATTAATATTTTATAATCAAATTTTAAATAAGTAAAAATACATTTAAGCAATTCTAAATGTAGATATTATGAATCTTTAGGACTGACTAACTTTAGGTTGATGAACACTAAAACTAAGTTTAATATTTAGTGGATCATATTTATTTATTTAGTTTTACACGATTTAACTAAATTTTATTATAATTGCAAGATTAATAAAAATAACTTTTTATAAATTAAAATATATATTTATTGGCATACAGGAAAATTTTATAAACTAGAGCGGTTCTTTAAATTAAAAAACAGTAAGTTTAAAAATTTGATTAACACTATGATTATTAACTAAAAGAGTATCAAATAGAAGTTTTTCAAATTGAATTTTGTACGTTTCAGTGTTGGAGCCCTCATTTCAATGAATTAAAACTAAGTGCTCCAAAAACTCCATACATTTCATACATGTAACAAACCAAAGCCTCCAGCCGGTGAATGATGACAGTTTACACAGCTACGAATATTGAATGTTTAATCTTGACATGTTTCGGGGAAACTATTACCCCTTCTTCAGAAGAACTGTATAAATAGCTTGTTTTCGTTTTCGAAAAGTTTTTTTTTATTATAAAATGTAGTAATTTACTATATACGAGGATGTATTGAAAAATTCTTAACCTACTATAGAAGCCAACAAAATTTGAAAGTCAAAATATTTTATTATTCAACATACTCTCCTCTTAATTGGATACATTTAATACATCGAACCTACAACGTCACTAGACCTTTCAAAGAAATGTTTTTATCTTACTCTGCAAACCAGGCCTTCACAGCTTCTATCACCTCTTTGTTGGAAGAAAATTTACGACCTTTTAAACTTTTTTTCAGTCGAGAAAAGATAAGCTAGTCGAACGGAGCTAGATCTGGCGAATAAGGGGGGTGTTCGAGTAATTCGAAACCTAAATCACGAATTGATGGCATGGCAACATGCGATTTGTGTGCAGGGGCATTATCCTGCAAAACCAAAATACCTTTGGACAACTTTCCGGGTCTTCTCTCCATATTTTTATTATACAAAATTATTATACACTGGAACCATACAGAGGTACCTTACCCAAACAGAAACCTGAGTTAGCACCAACCGAAGCTCTGTATATGGGTTAGATCGCTTATGTACTTTCTGAGACTAAAGAGGACAGACAAACAACCACGAAAACATTTCTCCATATATATATATATATATATATATAAGATATATGGAAAAATTATTTCTAATACTTTCACGAACCGGAACAATTTTGTTTTAATTTCATGAACAGGAAAATCGACTTGCTTCGGAACATTTAGAGCTCTCTTGGTATTTCAATAAACATAACTCTGACTGAATATATATTAATATCTCATCTATTTTATACAGAAGATAGATAGAACAAAACAATTATAAATTTTTTGATGAAACAGAAAATACATAATTTTTAATGAGTAATTCACGTCCAATGTTTAATGTATAAATTAAAATCTTCGGAATCTTGGACACATATATCTATTATTCTAAACTTCTTAAATTTGTTTGTAATACCTGTGACTAAATGGTCCAACGTGAGTTTTAACCTATTAACTGTATAAGGAAGTAAATTGTACTTGTTTTAAAACAAATTACTCCTCTTTTAAATTTTTTTACTATTTTGAAAATTTTGGTACAAAGCTAGCCCTGCTCGGGACTTGTTTGAACCACTCACTTATTTTTATGGCAATTGAATACAGTTCAGAAGTTGAAGTATTGTAACCCCTTGCCAAAGAATCTGCTAATGAACTGACACAGCAAATTATCAAAAACAATTTTGATTTACATATTTAAACATAAAAAACAAATTTGTAGATATGAAAAACATGAGAAAAACTTTATTTTTGTTCTTATGACTTTTGAATGCTAAACTTTTCATTCTAACTCGTAATCAGCCATCTCAGGAATATTGAAATGTCCTCATTTCACTAGCTTCGAAGGGTTGATTTTTCTTAATGTTAGCCCACTTGTCACCAAGAGCATCCTTTTTGTTGGGTCACTTCCAGGATTTTTTGGTTTTGCTCATACAATCTACTAACTCTTCTCCAGTGGGCAATTTTGTTACCGAACCGGGATACTGCTTTCCTTCATACATTACAACACCAAAGTCACCTTCTTCTAAGTTACGTTTTAGAGATTCTGAGTCCGGTACAAGTAGTGTTTCTTGATAGGCTCAATAGTACCAACGTCTTCATCGAAATCTTCAGATTCACTTCCGGTTACAGAAGAGTGCGAGCCTTCACCATAAAGCTCTGTTATCATGAAGACTATAAGAACTCGAGTTTTCTGATTCAATTTGCTGGTTTTAAGCGTAGAAAAGTTGATGCGTCTTCAAAGTCCATTTCATTTGCGCTTGACTCATCAAACAACTTTGTACAAACACTTTTTAGAACTGGAACATCCAAGTTCTTACGTTTCATATTAGGCCTACTTATTGTCACTTAAGGTTTTGCATGAAACTGTCTCCTTTCAGTCTTTTCAAAGGGCTGCTTAAGTTATGTTGAGGCAAGAGCTCTAGTACTTTGGTTCTGTCAAAAGGTATGATACTTGTTTTTTCGAATCCAGATATCACGATTTTCTTCTTCTATACATACAACCAATCAACCAGATGTTTTAGCAGTTTAGGAAATTGATCCTTGGGCAAGCTTGTTATTGACTTGTTCCTTCCACAAAGTCAATATCGTATGCCATTCTCTTTTCATGGGGCCGTAATAGGTCACATCCAACGGTTGGGTGAGGTGCGTAGAGTTTGGTGGCAGACACACAAACCTTACATTGTTTTCCGCGCAAGCTTTTAAAACTTCTAAGTTGCTATGGGAACTTAAGTTACCATCTATCACAACCTTGACATCAGGCAGCTTTTTCAATTGAGAAAGAAAGGTGGTCATAAACCAATCTTCCAACGTCCCCATGTGGAACCAGCCATTTTTTGTCCTATATATGCAGCCCTCAGGACCACCTTTGGTCCATGTCGACCACAGGTGCTCGGACTTGTAAACCATATAGGGTGATAGTATCTCTCAGGAACCATTTCCACTAAACATCAAGGAGGTACAAGATTTGGTTGATTCCATAATACGTTTATCGTACTTCTGCCCCCTTTTACAAATGATTTTGCTTGCTCCCGGGTCATCCTGCAGGTTTCTTTCATCGTAATTCCATATGTCTTTTTGGAGCATTACTGAGTACAGTTTCTAAGTTGTCAAAATAGTCATTGACTACTTTTTTTCATCAATAGCAGCCCTTACTCGTTTTATGTTACTTTTTAGACGTACCATTAACCTAGGGTAAAATTTTCTAAATGATGCTGCCGAATCGGGACCCGGAAAATTATTTTTAAAGCTCTTTACTGTGCGCCCCTGTTTGTCAAGAAAGCATTTTATTGAATATTTCAAATCGAGATCAGTTATGGGACATCCAAATTCAGCCAACTTGTCAATATGTGCCTCAAAGGCCTGTTCTTCTACTTGAGTAAAGACTGTCAGATGGCCATGTTTTTTTGCCGCTAACCCATAGGTTTTAAGCTTATTTATTATTGTGCTACTAGCTACATTGTAATACTGACTTGCACTTCGTTGTGTGCTTACTCCACTTTTTATGTCCTTCAAACAAGCTTCTAAGGTACTTAGTTATTATATAGAGTAAGTTATGAAATTAATTTCGCTTATTACTTGTGTCTCAAAAAAATATTTTCCCCATCCGGGACTCGAACGCGGACGTCTAGATTGCCGGTCAATTGCTCTTCCAATTGAGCTAACGCACTTATTCGAAGACACAAATAATTTTTAATATGTATTTGTTTTCCATATCTATTAAAATAGGCTTATATATCAGGATTTGTTTTTTTGGCCACCTGTTTGCTACCGTTGATCGATTCATTCGTCATTGGGTAGATGGAGCCTGCTGGATGTTTTTATTAATTTCTCTTCCGCTTTGCTAGCGGTTTCATGTTTAATTGAATATTTATTGTTTCGTGGTTAAACCTCCACGCTGCCATTATTGAATAGAGTAAATTATGAAATTAGTATTTCTTATTAACCGGGAGGGCCGGGTTCGAGTCCCGGACGGGGTAAAGATTTTTTCGAGAAATTAGTAATTACTTGTAATCGGCAATACTATTGTAATCGGCATACTATCTCGAACCTCGCTTTCTCTTGTAGTTTCACGTCATTGTGCGATCAGCAACTGGAACAAATACAATGAAAATAATATTCTACAACAGTAACATATCAAAAAATGTTAGTAAAAACATTTATTTAAAAAAAATGATAGTAAAAAGGATGTTTGTAGATAGCTGGGGCTACTTTGGCATGGTACAATGTAGCCCCGAAAAACTCATTTTTAGGTTATGTTGACAACAACTTTAAAATGTACAGTTTAAACAACAAAAAATAAGGAAAAACAATTATCACACATTGGTAGCAGATTACTAAAGATAATATTTTGACACTTATCTTATTTTTATCTCGTAACTGGATTCATCCACAATGGAAAGTTTGGAGGTAAACAATTCACTCATCAAATTAAAGTTTTCCAAAAACTCCAGTGTTGTCAATGGCAAAAGTTTTAATTTGCCCAAAACTACTAAAATACCCTCAAATAGGGTACAAACTATTTTTAAGCCCAAAACTACCCATATGTCTTGTTTTGCTTGTTCAGTACAAAAATTAATTTAAAATAATTATGTCTGACCAAAGTAACCCCGCAAGGAGCAAAGTAGCCATTTTTGATGTACTCGGTGACGGTACATCAAAAATGTTTTTGTCAATAATTTAATAGTAAATATATGTGCCTAAGATTCCGAAGATTTTAATTTACAATTGTTAATGTATTAGCTTTTGGACTACTACCGGCAATTGTCTCAACTATTCTAACTGTTTTTTAAAATATATTTTTATACATATTTCTGTTTAAATACTAACCTAATCATTTTTGTTTTCATTAATAATATAATTTTATATTTCATACTATCAGTGAGCATCGATGTCACAAAAACTAAATATTATTATTGTTGAAAAAATGAGGAAATGACAATATTCACTATTACATATTAAGGTCAATGATGAGACTACAAATAATAATAAAATTTAATTAATCTGTGTATTTAAACCTAGTAATAATAAACTGAGAGTGTTTATATCATTAGCGTAACTTTCAAATGTCGTAAGTTCATATTTATTAATTTTACAGGAGTATAAAAATGATTATAAATGTAATGGATTAGGCAATTATATTAAGAAATTAATTAAACTTCGAAAGTAAAATTAAAATTCGTAAAATTAAAAAATGTGAAAAGTTACTGCAAAAACATGTTTAGAAACAAATAATAATTCATTCCTTTGATAGATATAAAAAAAAACATTACCAAATTTTATTGAAACGAAAAATATTTAATGACTTGATAATTTATCATTAAAGAATGAAAACATTTTAGATCTTGAAGATGTTCTCATTATCTTTTTCTAACTGGCAATTGTTTTGGATGAAGTAATGTATGTATATGTTTGATGTTGGAGTCATGGTGAAGTTTTTGTAATTATTTATAGTTGATAATCAATAAAAAGTGTTTTCTCCACAAAAAGGGATTATTTGGGAACCGGTTTCAAATAGCTCAACTATTCATCATCATGTCTTTAATTTGCAATTTAATTATTTTCTTGTAATTTACATGTTAAAGAGTAATGTTTGACAAGAAAGTGGTGCTGAACAACTTGAGTAGAGAAAAGATCTATAACTAAATATAAGAAAATGGATGAGGGTACTTACAATAATCGCTTTCTTTTTTCAATATCTGCGTTATACAAGAATGTTGTAATTGAACAAGTGTCTAACGTTGTAAATTTTATTCACCTTGTTAGCTCGATGATAGCAGTTAAAGTTTGTTTTATCGTACTTAGTGATACTAAGTACTGGTAATGGTGGAGTAAGTATTTTTAGAAAACGGGTGTTAGACAATTGAAACACACTGTTTGATATCTAAATTAGAAATTTTGTTTTTATTATAAATATCAGTCTATATATACAAGTTCTATGGTACAGGTAATTGCAACGCAAATAAACAAAATGACTTGGCGCTTTTTTAACGAATTAGACTGTGACTGACTCCCACTCGTGACGCTACTAATGAGGAGTCCTAGTGATAGCCACACAAGTGCCGCAAACAAATATCTTATTACTACAGAATCTTTCTGCACTTCGAAAACGAATTACTCTGATGCCAGGTCCGTTTAACGTGAGACCGCACTCTAGGCCCGATCTTGTTGTTCTTCCGGTCCTCAGTGGCTTACTGAGGATTTAGACTGAGGCAGATTTAGTCTTGTGAGTTGCCCAGGTGTTCGGGATCTTTTGGGTAGATGAAATAAATTTACTACTAAGTAATTAGTGAAGCAGCATTAACAATAGACAATTTTAACAAAACCGTCTCTTCTTCTTTAAACAATACATACAAACAAACAAAGAAAGACAAATGCACAATTAAATGTAATGAAATATCAAAATAAACAGTAGCGCATTAATAGCATTGAACAAATATTAAATCAAATACATTAAAATAATCTAGCAATCAATTAATACGCGGTGCATATAAAACTTGCGGTGATATGATAATGAAACAACAATTACACGCGGAGCATGTAAGAGTGGGCTATCATACAATGGGAAGGCGGGGGTTCACTTTAGTACACTAAGTCGGAATATGTTAATGAGAGGAACGTTGGAAACCACCATATCTTACTTAACATCCCGATCGTACAAGGGTGCTAAGCGTATTGAGTGACTACCTAAAACGGGCTGTTCCAGATAAGCTACATATACTCTAGTGGTGTAGTAAGGTGCAGAAAATCACGATAGTTTACTTAACACCTCGATCGTAGAAGGGTGCTAAGCATATCGAGTGATTGTAACTAAGACGAACCGTTCCAGATTAGCTACATTCACTTCAGTGGTGTATTAGGATGTAGAAAACTAGTATAAACTACTTGAAACTATAGTATACGTAACACCCCGATCGTCCAAGGGTGCTAAGCCTAGCAAGTGACTAACTAAAATGGGCCGTTCCAGATTTGCTACATACACTTCATTGTATGTAGGAAACTACATTGTTTCCTACATCCTAAGCTATTTAAGCTATAGTTTACTTAACAGTAAGCTATTTGATACTATAGTTTACTTAACATCCCGATCGTACAAGAGTACTAAGCGTATCAACTGACTGCAACTGAAACGGGGCGTTCCAGATTAGCTACATACAATCTAATGATGTAGTAAAATGAAGGAAATTTACTTAACACCTTAATCGTAGATGGGTGCTAAGCGTATTAAGTGACTGAGACCGACCTTATTACGTAAAGGTGGGAGTCATACACTCTACAGGGATAGAAGTAGGTAAAGTAGAAGGAGAAACAAAGCTATTATAAACACATGGAATAAAACAATGTAAAATATATGAAAACGCTCACAAAATGCTTACTTATCCGGTGGTGATCGCCGGCTGTCGCTGCTGATTATATCTCGGCTTGCTGGCTGCTGGTGCTGCTGACTCGTCGAGTTTATGAAATGAATTAAAATGTTCTATGCAAATACCCGTACTTATAGGCATTGAGCCTCCATAGACTCTTTGTTCTGTCTTCATAGGACAATAAACCAAGCCGTGTTATCAATCAATATTATTTACGTTCCCTACTCTTTATCACGCGGACAATACGTGCTTATTATCATTACACAACTGACGTGTACTGAGCGGCGAATAATAACTAAACCTAACTCTCTCCTACTAGTACTTACTATTTATTTACTGCGTAATTCGTAAACGTTTTCATACAATTTAATTATATTTACATTTATCCTACAAACTGGTTTCTTATCAATAACGCGCTGTTACAATTTATATATTTAGGATAATCATTTATTTAGAGTAACGTGCTACGTTACAACACCTTTAAATATACATGCATTGAGTTGGTCATGATTACTTAATTCATAACACATTTGTGTGTCGCGTGCCAAATGACACTGTTCTAAAGATGGACTTTTGTATGCAAAAATGCAAGCTCTTATTTATGCTATTTTGTTACAAATCTTATTTTTAACGCTTTTTGGAATTATCTCGGAGTACAAGCACCGTGGTCCTGATTCTCCAGATAACCCTACTGATCTGCAGGAAGATAATAAATTGGTTACATTGAATATTTGTTAGAGATATCTAGGAGTATAGGAACTGTGGTTCTTGTCCTCCAGATATCCCCTGTTAGTATAAATGAATCAATAAACAACAATTATAACATGGCGAATTACGCTATGAGCTAGGATCTAGTGTCCTGACAATCTTAATGAACATCCAAGAATTTTAATGAATATTGATTTGCTAGGTAAGAAAAATGCAAATTATTTGAACAGCAAATGTCTTGGAGTCTGCAACTTGATGAATCTGTATTCTCCAGACTTTACCCTGTTAAACACTAATATTTCGTTTGGTAATTGTTTAAAAGATAATTATATGGACTTAAATTTAATGTAGATATTTTAATGTGACTCTAGTTGATCTAAATTTTTCTGACTTAAGTTGATCTGAATTGGAGCGAAGTTTCGCTTGAAACAAACTTTGCACTCTTTAACCAAAAACTATATTGCGTCAATAATAGCCTTGCCATGGGATCCCCGCTATCAAGTCTAATGGCTGAAATATTTCTAAACAATTTTGAGGAACAGATGTTCAAAAACAAAATGGAAGTGACACAACACATAAAACATTGGAGAAGATATGTCGACGACGTATTCTGCATATAGAAAATCAACGAAGAAGAGCTATCCATTTTTTTCTACCATTCACTCTAGAGAGATGACTATTTACATCTAAACTTCATAGACTTATAATTAAAAGAAATCCCAAGAATTTAAAAGTCAAAATATGGAGAAATGACACAACGATTGCAACCACCCAACACAAGAAAAACTAGCAGCATTCCAATACTACAACGACAGACTGCTACATACCCACATGAAAGAAAAAGATTACAACGACAAAACATGATAGAGACAATAGCAGTCAACAATCAATACAACCCAAATACGATCACAAAATAATACAATAGAACTGAAACTCATAACAGAAGAACCACATAGACACAATCTACAAAAACAAAAAGCTAAAGACAAAATTTGGCATCTATTTACATACATAGAGAAAGAAAGCGAACTTGTCAAAAACATACTGAAAAAATAATGGATAAACGTCTCTTTCAAGCCACTGACAACCATCAAAAAACTTCTAAGCTGAGAAAGAAGACAAAATAAACAAAATTGGAGAATATCTACTAGAATACATTTACTTCCATCCCTCTTTTCCTCATATATCTATTCGCATATTATTTTTAGTATTATTCTTGAAGCATTCTTTTATAAACTCACGAGCATAAAAATAATCAACACCACTTTAATAACAACAAATTTGTTTTTACTGCAATTTATTCAAAATATTAATCAAGAAATTTTAAATAATTTCCATTGAACTATTTGTAATGTTTTAATAGTCTTATTTTATTATAGAAGTTAATACATGATGGCGTTACATTGGCTTACCGAACCTGATGAATACGACTGTAAATTATCAGAAAAGACACAGCAAATTGCATTAGAAGAACTCAGAGAAGAAAATGTTATTCGCGAACAATCGTTGGCTACTCTTAGAGAATGGATCGAAGAAAATCCAAGAATTAAGAACTGCCGATTAGGTATTTCTTATCATAACATTTTAAAGCTACATAATCATTACATTAAAATAATATGACATAGTGATATCATATTTTTGGTATTCCAAACAAAAATCTAATATTTTTTTGATGCTAGGCCAACCAAGACCACCTGCACACACATTATTATTATTTGTATAAAGTACGTGCTCTTTTTTTTTCTTAGTTGTTTCTCTGTGTGACTAATTTTTATTATTGCAATATATTTATTACCAGATGCTTTCCTCAAAATTCCCGACTAGTTTATAATGTTGATTTGAATTAATAAATCCAAATATAAAATATATATCCAAAGAAATTTATATATTCCTCATTATAATAAATTTTCAAGGACAGGTATTAGATACAAATATACTAGATTTAATTTATCCTCATATATGTGTTTAATAATATAATAAATAATTTTGTTTTCTGGTTTTTTAATTTTGGTTTCATTATTTGGCTTTAGTTTATAAATAGGGGATATCTAAAATTAATAGGGGAATATTTAAGAAAATGGGGAAATATGAAGCCAATCTGTTAGTGGGATGAGGATTTAATTTTGGGGGAGAGGGATGTCGATAAAGGATGTGTATATACTAACAATGGGGAACGATAAGGAGGTGGGATGGAATATGATGAATGACATATGCGTATGAAATGAGCCTATGAGAGGATATAAATGAATAGAATATGAGTAGGAAATAGAGCATATGAGGGAATCGGGTGGTTCTTAGTGTAATGGTTTTACAAAACAATTAGCTCCATCTGATTACACTAGCCTGCGATGGTTCTGTTTTTTTAACTTTTTATGATTGATTCCAATGTATCTTGGTGCGTTGAACCCAACAATGACCTTAGTTTTTTTTCCATTACTTTAGAGTTTTTTGCAAATCGCAATTTGCCAAATGTAATATATGTCCAAAAATATCACAAATATGAGACTTAATGACAGAGTGAAACAGGTTGGTTCCGTATAAAGCGTATTATTTTGCGGCTTATAATAGAATATAGAAAATAAAAAACTCGCGATTTTAGTCGTTGTGTCGATGTCTTTTTGGACCAGCTATGCTCTGTTTCAGGCTTTTCCGTCCATGTGCTCTTCTGGGATCATCTCGGTGCAACATTCAGCTATACTCCGCCGGAAATATGAGAGGTTGTGTGAAAGTATAAAAAGTCAATATGAGGGAGGTAGGGTAAGACCGAGGGTTGGGGACTAGGTGTCTGAGTGATTTAGGGTTGAAAGGAGAGTTAGACAAGGGTATCCGTTGTGTGCAAACTTGTTCAACATATATGTGTCAGATTTGTAGGATGTGCTAAAAAAAGGAAAGTCAAGAGAGTGCTGCTGGGGAATGAAAGGGTGTGGTCGTTAAGATATGCCGATGACATTGTATGTATGGCGTGCAGTAGAATGGAAATGAAAGAGATGATACAAATACAAAGGGTGGATAGATATATAAGGAAGAGAGGATTGCTGGTAAATGAGGAAAAGGCGTAAGTGATGGTATGCAAGAAAGGAGGGAGAGATAGTAAGAAAGATGTATGGGAGAGATAGTGGAGATATGTGTGGAAAGTATGATTATGTATGGGTCGGAAGTTTGGCGGTGAGGGAAAGGGAAGAACTAGAAGGAATGTCAATAAAATATTTGAAGAGATTGTTGGGTGTGGATAACTCGACGCCAAGTGAAATTGTGTAGCAGGAAATGGATTTGCGTAAATTGGGTAAGGGGGGTGAAGAAGAGGCTAAATATGAAGGGAAGGTAATGGCAGGAGAGGAGGAAAGAATTGTGAGGAAAATATACATGTGTGCCATGAAGGATGTGGAGACGGGGCACGCAGGGAATAGATGTATAGAAGGCAGGAAGAAAGTGTTTGAGAGGTGTGGTGGTCGATGAGAAAATGGTATGAAAGAATGTTGGGTGGTATGTGGTGTGAGTTAGAAGTAGAGATAATGTTGAAGGATCTGGAAATGTAAGAAAGGAGCGGAAAGATAAGAATAAGTCGGTATGATAGAAAGTATAAGGAAATAGATGTGGTACGATCGAAAGCAGAATATTTAAGCTCGGATATGACAATCAGAAAAGGATGATTGCAAGATTCAGGTGTGGGAGTATGGAAAGGGGGAACAGATTTTGGATGAAAGAGAGTGAAAGAGGAATGGAAGTTTGTGGAGGAATGGAAGAGACATGGGAGCATTGAGTGGATGAATGTGTGATGATTGGATGGTCAGGGGAACATAGAGAGGAAGCGAGGAATTGGAGTAGTAGGGAAAATGATTGAAGATAATGAAGAAGATTAAGGTGGAGTTATATAAAAGGGGGAATAGGAAGAAGGGATGGAAGGGGAATATAAGAAATATCAACGGAAAAAATAGGAGGGTAACTTCCACATATCTGTCACAAGAAAATGCAGTATAAGAAAAGTTTCAATGTATAGTTATAAGTATTTTGTTTGTTTGTGTTTAAAGATAAGTGTAGTATTTGATTTGTTAAGAATTGTATAGTAATGTAATTTGGGTTATATGAAATGTACTTTGTTTTGAAATGCAATAAAGGTTACTATTATTATTATTATTATTATTAAAACAAAAAGTGCAATTTCTTCAATACCTAGCAAAGCAGGAAAAGGAGAAAAAGAACTACATAAACTAAATAAAAATTGTAGAAAAAAAACATAGGCAGTGAAGTAACAGAAATCGGCAGTCCCACTCCTGTCGCTTTAAACTCTCAGTCATTATTTTTTTATTATCTCCAATCCTTCATATCTAGGACCCAAACAGTTTCCAATTTTCGGCTATAATTCTATCATCCATATGCCCCTCAATTCCCACACTTTCTTTCCCACAATCCCCACATTGCTTCCATTTTTTTTACATATTTTACATCCTCTTTCATTCGCTTTCATCTCTTTTATCGCCTTTATCGCCTTCATCTTACCCCCCTCTCTTTTTAAAATCTCAGTCACTATTTCTTTATTTATCTTCTATCCTTTACATCTACGACCCAAAGACTTTTTCCAAATTTACTTACAATTCTTTCATCCATATGCCCTTCTAGCCCCTTACATTCTTTCACACAATGCTTGCATTTTCTTTTTTTCTCACCTATCTTAAATCCTCTTTCAATTGCTTTCATCTTCATTGCCTTTATCGCCTTCATCTCACCTCTCTCTTCTTAAAATCTCAGTCATTATTTTTTTGATTACCTCCAATCCTTTATATCTAAGACCCAAAACTTAATTCAATTTTCCGCTACAATTCTTTCATCCATATACCACTCTCGCCCCTTACATTCTTTCACAAAATGCTTCCATTTTCTTTTTTCTCACATATCTTACATTCTCTTTCACTCGCCTTCATCCAGCATTTCATCCGTCTCCACTTGTGCATTTAAATCCTTGCAAACAATCCTTTTTATTTGATGCTTAACCCTGACAGTAGATATTCTGACATTTTCCCCTCAACATTTATGTAATTATATTTAGTATTATAAACACATTCCCTTATATTTTTTCTTTGTGTCCTGTTTCTTCATATTTCATGTTTTTCTTTCTATATTTCTCACAATATTCCTTTTCCCATTCATTCGCACAATCCACTCTTTCATAAACCATCCTATTCTCTTGTTTTCTATTTCTACTCTATCAATTAATTCTTCCCTCTGCTTTGTTCTCTTCCGGAGCCAGCATGTACACTTTTTTCACAAGTTTGTCATCGCTGTCTTTCATAACTTTTATTTTTATTGTTTGCTAACTTTTTAACCCTCCCACTCCCACAGCTTATATAACTCTTGCATCATTAATATGTTCAGCTGGATCTTCCTATCCCTTCATTATTTCTAACTGCACTATTTTCTTTATTATTCCTAATTGCACTTTCTCTATGTCCTCTCTTTCCTTTACTGCCCACACTTTCGCGCCATACATTCATATACTTCTCCCACAGACCTCTATTACCTTTAACCTCAGACTCACCGACTCTCCAATATTTTCTTCCCATACATTTCTTATTCTTTCAGTCGCTAATCTCGCTTTCATTGTCACCATTCTTGCATGTTCCCTGCTTCCCCCGCTGCTACTCAAGCAATAACATAATTGTACTTCCTCGCCCATTCTATTCGTTCACCCTTCATACAAAACACATCCTTTTTGCTTTCTCGCCTTTCTCATTTACATACCATTATTTTAGTTTTATACGCATTGATTTCCTACCCTCTTCGTTACGTGTAGTTATACGGTCCCTCAATCATTCCATTCGTTTCATCTTATCATTCGCCCATCCAACCTGTCCCTTCCTCATCATCTCTTCCAAATCAGCCATATCAGTATTAATTAAATTTGCGTTCAGAGAACATCCTTGTTTGACCCCCTGTTTAATTGGAACCATGCATTGGCATTTTAATTGACATTTTAAATTACTCGTAATATTCTTGGGAAAATAAGATTTGTCATGACAAATATATTCTTTATAAATCTTGAAAGATTACCTACGCATTTTTTAAAATTATTTATATTATTTTCCATTTTGTACCTATTTTATTATTATTTAATGTTTCAATTTTTCGATATACAA
>WYDF02122857.1:0-10105 GCA_009867245.2 Adranes taylori
GGGCCTGATAAGTGCGTACTTGAACAGCTTCTAATCTTGCTTCCCGTTGCTCGTCTGTTTCTGAAGCTCGTAATGCCATAGTGTGTACTCGATTGGCTTCCAATCTTGATTCTCGTTGTTCGTATGTTTCTGAAGCTCGTAATGCCGTAGTGCGTACTCGATTGGCTTCCAATCTTGATTCTCGTTGCTCGTCTGTTTGCGTCATGTGTAAGGTTCTCCACCTGTCTGCGACTTATTATCGCGGCCAGATTGTTTGCGTGAGCAATGGTTTTCATTAAGCTTCGTAATTGTAGATGCTAGATAAAGTCGTAGGGAGTATTCCATAAGGTATATAATGTATAATATATAATTTTATTTAAACTATATAATTTACATTTAAATTATATAATTCAACAGGAAATAGGTAAAAAGAGGAAATAGGTAGAAATACAAAAATGATGGTGTGTAAGAATGAAATAAGAAAACTGAAGAGAAGAAAACTAAATTAAGTAAATAAAGAATAAAAATAGAAAGGGTATAAATATTCAGGATACATGTTGGCTCAAAATGGAACATGGAAAGAGCGATGTGGCGTGAAAAGTCAGGATGGTTGTTGAAAGCAAATGGTATCTATGGGAAGAAAAGTTTGGAGAATCAGTGAAAATGAGGGCAAATATTCTGGAGGTATGTGTTAGAAGTATAATGATGTATGGGGCGGAAGTGTGGGCAATATGTGAAAGAGAGGACGTAGAAAGAGTGCAAGTAGGATGCCTGAAGAAAATATTTGGAGTTGTGAGATGAAAGTGTGAGGGATGAGGCTAACAGATTGGTGAAGAATGTATATTGTGGAAGATGTGGAAAGGCAAGAGAGAAAGAGAGAGATAGGAAAGAATAGGAAACATGAGAGAGATAGGAAACATTTGTAATAATAAGTACAAACGGATAAAAGCAAATGGAGATATAAATGGATAAGAGCGGAAGGTTGGATGGATCATAAGAGAGAGAGAGAGAGAGAGAGGGAGAGAGAGAAGAGGCTAAGCATTGGAGAATTAGTTTGGGACATAAAGGAAAGGGGATTCCATAATGAGGAAGACTTTAAGAGAAATTAAGGCAGAGGAAAGATGAAGTAACAGTAAAAATATAAATAAAGTAAGGACAAAAAATAGGACTAAGAGGAAAATATGGAATAAAAATTAAAATAGAAGAGGTACGTTCTGCGACGTAGCAATATTGCATTGGTTAGCATAGTTTATTTGAGTTAAGTTTAAAGTCTGTTCCAAGTGCTTTACAATTTATGTTGAATTAGTTTTGTAAAAATTTGTTTGATTTTTTGTAACAAAATTTAATGATACTAATAAAGGTTGACTATATGATATAATTTATGTTTATTAAATTTTTTTATGTGCAGATTGTGCCTGATTGGTCCCGTTTATATGGGAAATCAAGTGGCGATAGAAATGAGACTTTTGTAAATCATGGACTATTTGAGTCGGCATCTTCAATCAGCAATGTTCAAATGATGCGAAGAAACGATGTCATACCGGAAGAAGAAATTCTTCAGCTACTACTCGATTTGCCAATTTTGCTCACTATCCAAGAGTTTTACTCTGATTCCGCATACCTGAATAAACCGGAATTCTTGAAATCGTCCTATTCAGGTGAAGATATAAGTTTAAAAATTCATTTAAGTGTACCATATTTGTTTGAAGTTTTTCGTCGAATTAAATTAGCTTTTAAACTGGAACACATATTGAAGATTATAAAACTATTTTCAATTACACTGCTTTATTTTGAACAGCTTTGACGCTTTGTAGTGTATTTTAGTGTGCGCACTATTCTCACTATTAACAATGTCTGAGGCAGCGCTCGGAGTAAGTAAACAAAACTATTACTTCAAACTTTATTTTCTTGAATATTTGTAATATGAATTACTTTTCTAAACCATTTAGTATTTGAGATGAAGTATTGAAATTATTTTTGAAATATTTAAAATACTTTGAGGTATATAAATTACCTTAAATATACTTATAACTTTGCAAAAGTGTTTAAAGTACAATTAATTTAGGTACTTTACAACTGAATATCGTACAGTATCCAGATACCCGTAGTGCTTTGTATGATGATGACACAGCTTACTGTGCATGCTCACTAAAACCGGAAACTGCAAACCGTCATCTACAGTTTTCTTTAGACAATTTTTCAAAAAGGGCGCAAAAATGGCGCGTCACACCTAATCCGAGCAAAACTCAAGCCATCTTCATTCAGCATCCCAACCATCTCAAAAAGAAACATCAATACCGCGCCCAGATCAAACTCCGACTCTGGAATGAACCCATTTCCTTAAAAGACGAAATCTGCTATCTAGGTGTCTGGTTTAATAGAACATTTAACTTGAATTCTGACCTAAACTACACCATTTCCAGGGTACGCAAACGCGTGAATCTGATCTCCACACTCAGAGGACGTTTTAGAGTCATACAAAAATTCTACATCACACCTAGAAAACCTATATTAGGCCACTGATAGACTATAGAGCTGTTCTATATTCTACACTTTCTAATACACAAGCACACAAACTTACTACCTGTGAATGAAGAATACTTCTAAAAATTCACAGGTTACACTTCCAACTTCCGAGTGCCCTACTATATGAACACTGCTCTGCTGAGCCTATCACAGATCATCTAAAATCCCTACAGTCTAAATATCCGACTCGACGTGACGCAGAAAACAACCCAATAGCCTACGAAAATCTTCGTTCTGATTGGAAAGCCAGTCACCACCGTACCCAAACGTCCACGCAGACCCTGCCCACATCCGGGAGCTCGAATTATCCAAACCATGCAGGAACGTCCTGCGGATCTCCAAGATATTCTCGATTTAATTCCACTGTCCCTAAGATGATTCCTTCGTCTATATTATTAAAAAGAAGACAAAAAAATTAAAATAATAAAAATTAAATAAAAAAATAAATAAGGCGAAAAACAAACAATCCTTTTCACAACATCGTTATTTTCTATTTGAGGTCAACTAACACCGACTTGCGCAGCCAAGCAAGGACATAAATATGCAAGATCAACAGCAAATCAGCTCACCCCACTAAACCAAACTCCCTCATCAGTTGACCATGCTATGGCCAAGATTTTTGCAGGTTCCCTTGGCTGTAAAGCGAATGATGTAGAGTATCTTATCTGCAAGCTATCAGCTTACAATAATTTCTAAAAACATTCCGCTCATTACCAGTTCCAGGGTGAAGAGGATGATAAATCCTGAAGCCTCCTTCAAACAAACTCTCCAATCTCCCTAAACTATATACAGTCCCAACAGGAAGTAGAGTTTTAGTGTGGTAGAATTCCCACACTGTTGGATGCTCGGGCATTCTTCGCCTTTAGAAGGTTTCTCCACTTCTTACGTAAAACAATACATGCGTTCAATACATCAAATGAACTTGAAACTCAGTTTACGTAATGTTAAAATAGACCTAAAACAAATAAAACATTATATATATAAAGAGAGCGAGAGAGAGAAACTATTATATAAATTTAAGATAGAACTGCACTAATCATTAATCCTTGCTCCGAATTATTGGTGGTTTTTACTTTTATTATCAATGACGTTTAATTTTGATAATATCTTCGTCTTTCAGTTTGTTCCAGTTCACTATACTCTTATACATGAAAGAGCCTCTGCCTACCTCCTTTTTACATCTTAGACACATGTACCCTTACAGTGTTTCCTCGCTGAGAATAGGTAAGTCTTGGAGAGTTAGAGTCCTTTCTTCTTATTGTGGTGAATAATTTTAGTCTGGACTGTTTTCTTTTCTCACTTAGAGCTTTCCATCCTAACAACTTGATCATACTTGCTGGCCTGGAACTTCTTCTGTAAACTTAGTATAGCCACCTAGCTGCAATTTTTTATTAATTGCTTCGATTTTGTCTAGAGACAGTATGGTTGAGGTGAATCCCATATTTTGCCGTATTAATGTAGTGTAGACCTTTTCTATCAATTTATTTGATGCTCCTTTTAGAGCCCAACCCCACCATGCACAATTTTGATTGGGCTTTCTTAGTTATGTTTACCACATAGTCTTACCATTTAAAATATTTTGTTAGCGTTATGCCCAGGTACTTAATTGCATTAACTTTTTTTATTTAGCTACTGCCAAGATATGTTTTCATATAATTGGTTGATGCCCATTCGCTACTTTATTCAAATCCATTTGCATCCGTTGGCAATCTTGATGGTTTTTGATTACTTTATGTAGAATGTAGTCATCCGCAAACGTACGGTAGACGCATTCTAAATCAATACACATATGTGAAACAAATATTAGGAACAGTAGTGGACTAATGACGCTTCCTTGTGGAACTCCAGGCTCCACAAGGAAGCCTCTTCTCTTCTCTTCGTCAGACTTTGTATCATCAATTTCTATTTGTTGCGTTTTATTTTCCAAATATGATTAAATCCATTCAATTACTCTCTTATAGGTAATTTATGTTATGTCAACTTATTAATTATAAATATAGGAATATTTATAATAGGGATAATTAATTATAAATATAGCTAATCTTATAAATATGTCGTAGAATTCAATATTGTTTAAAGCAGTAAAAGCAAAACAATTTATGCAAATATTTTAATCTTATTCCTTGCTTACAAAAATTAAATACAAATTTGCTGACGCAAAAGATAATAATTTAAATATTTAATTAAATGCAAAAAAAATACTTTTGTACTTAAATATTTATTAGATATTAAACATTTATTTTTTCATATCTACTTATTAGTTATTATAAGTATTACAATTTGTTTTCTTTTGTCTTTGGAAATAATTTTAGCGAAGCATCTTGTTAAAATAAAAAAACATGTGAAAATATTTACTTGTAAAAACAAATGTACTAACACAATATGAAACAAACATATAAAATCAATAAAAGCAAGAGAGAGAGCAAAAATTAGAAAATATTTAATTAGTTATTTAGAGTTGCAAAGCGGGCTTAGCACTTGAAGGTGAATTTTGTCAGTTTGATGCAATAAATTTTTTGTGTCAGGGTATTGTTGTTTTATTATGGCTTAAAATAGTTGCTTTAGCCTATATGTATCCAGGTTTCCTACAAGCATCTGTTTGAGTCCTGTTGTCTCTAAAGCGATTTGTTGTCTATAAAGCGTCATGAAAGACATCTACAGTGACAGAACGATAGGTTAATGCTTCCCTAAGAAACGGAATAGAAGTTCTTCAAATGCTTTAATTCTATGAACTTTACATATTTATTCCGAAAAATAGTATTCTACACAATAGTGCATGGGCGGCTCCAGAGACCATGAGAGGAGGAGGGGGGCATCCTAACTTACAACTATGTTTTATTGATACTATCTTTAACATTAATCTATGTTTAGCATTAAAAACCATTCCAAAGAAGCCGCCCATGCAATAGTGCCACTGTAGTGAGAAATAATACGTTCCGTTAGTCCCTCATGTCTTATTTATTTATATTAGTTTGTGTGTTGCTACCCTTAAATTTTAATATAACACGTGCGAATGGAATTACATAATGTGCAACTCTCACATCCAAGCTTTCATTTTCTATTTTTCCAATCTTATATTTCACTTCTACCTTTTTTTATATGTTGCGGCAGTTTCTAGTGCAATATTATTGAAGGCCATTTTTCTTTTGACATTTTTTTTTCTTTTTAGAAGTGTCTCATTTCTAATTATTATATGTTTTATTTTCACATAAGAACTGCTTTCACATCATAACTGCGTCTCCAAATATTTATCGTCATAGCTGATAATTTCTCTTTCAAATCTCTCATGCCTCTTCCCATATAGTGTAATATTTTTGACTACAGCGTTGTAGTTTTTTTTTGCAAAATTTGCAGTATTATTTTAGATTTTCGAGTGTATCTGGCTTAATGCAACTTTTCTTTTTCCTATCCTTTTCCTTAATTTTCTTATCGCTCTCTCCTCGACTTGATATGAGTGTTCCTACATACATCCTTGTAGGTTTGACAGCACTGTACCGATGATCCATCTTTCAGCATTAGATTAACTCCTGCTCCTCAGTTTTATTTGGACAACAACTAGATTCAGTTAGATGTCAGAAAATTTTTTAAATAAAAAAATAAATTAATTAAATTTAATATAACAAAAAAAATTTGTATGCACAGTTAGGAAACGTAGTATTACAAAAATGTTGTCGGTAAACTTAAATATCTTTCTAATGCAACAAAATATTATTTTAAAGATTAAATATTATCAGATATAAGAATGCTATTGTAAATGTTACAAAATTGCAATATTTTTTTGTAAATATTTAAAATACGGTTCCAAAAAATTGCATATTATTTGTTTGCTTTTAAATTATCTATATTTTTCCCCGTTTGAACCTTTCTACCTTAGGAGTTAGGAATACTGTTTCTATTAAGAAGTACACACTCTGTATAGGGACAAAAATAATATTAAATTTTATATTTGGATCTACATTTTCTTTTAGTTCAGGTTGAATTTTTTCACTTTGTCTTGAGGTTTAATTTTTATTTTAACCTGTATATAGGTATCTATTACATATTAATATTTATATTGTTGTTTTAGAACCGTTACTACCATTGCAACACGAAATTGGCAATTGTTTGTTCGTGGAAAATGTACCCGAATACGAAAATCTTTTGGCTTCCATTGGAGATAGAGCTGAATCAAATAGTTCCACCTTATTTTCTTAGCTTCATGTTTCTTATCCGATCTTTACAATTATATTATTATTTGTTTGGTACAAATCTTTAATTTTTTGGTCTGAGATGAAATAAAATACGTAACCATTCAATATCTATTTACATTTTGAACATGATTATGTTCTTCGTCAGAATATACATTGTTTTATATAAGATAGAAAACGTATTAAAAATAAAATTTGAAACATTAAAATGACAAAGTTATAATATTATTTCAATTTCACATTAAATTTCTTTTTTTAATTTTAAATTAGCGAAAGTACCATATAATTGTTATACGTTTATTTAAATTTATCTTAGTAACATATTGTTTTATATATTTTCAATGTTTTTAATATGTTGGAAATTTCGTTCATTTTATTGTGCTCATAGTTTTTTTTATATTATTATATTTTAATGTATTGTTATAAATTGTTGATGTCTGTTTTATTGTTTATGCTGTTTTTGTGTCTTTCTGATATTTATGTCCATTTAATCTGTTTTGTAAATAGTGGAGAGTTGTATCTATATATGCACTGGGAGATTGTAAACATTGTACCTTGTATATTACGTTTGTCTTTTTATCTTTTGGAATTTTTGTTTTTAAGGCTGTATTAAGGTTTTCTAAAGTGTTATAAGATTTGTGACAAGTTGTTATATATATTTTAAATATTTGGTAATTTTTGTGATAAATCTGTCGCATATGGCATTGATATGTATTTTGAACGTGTTGACGTGGTGTTGCATGGCATTTTACAGACCAAATTAAGGGTAATCAGATAAAAATAATAAGTAAGAACAAAGGGAAAGTGTAAAGACAGATCATATTGTCTAGTGACCTAATATTTTGAACTGAATAACACTTGAGAACAATAACATGAGCAAAATTAATTAAGCCTAAAAACATGTGGATATATGACAGAGTTGAAAGTTATAAATAAATAAATATAAACAAATGAATAATACCATATATTAATATTAACATTACATAAATGATCACAAAAAATCAAAAAGTATCAGATGAAGCAATTAAAATCAATTTTAAGGATATAAAAACTAAAATAAAAAATATACTCTGTGTGTCCGTGCGTGTTTATGTTCATTACTAATTTTAAAATCTTCATTGTTTACAGCACATTTATCACAAAAAATCATGACAGATATTCTCTGCGGAGAGTGTAATAATATCTTTTCAAAAAGGATTGTAGTATTCAGTGCCGTACTAAATGAGGCAAATGGTATCATAGAAAATGTACAGGATTATCAAATAAAGAATTCAATAAATTCCATGAAAATAAACATTCAAAATAGAGATGCAACTCATGCAAACCCATGAATGAAGATGAAAAATCCACACTCTCAGACATTTCGATTGAATCAAATAGAACTATAGGTAGAAAAAGTCTACAAAATCATGGCACGTATACTCTAAATTATATAATGGACGGGTTAATAATTATGGAAATAAGTATGATATACTATTCTCAAAATATGACACTCAACTCAAAGAATATAAAGAAATTAGTGAAGAATTACGGCAAGTTAAAACAGCTTGCATCAATAAAGTATAGCAAAAGGGAACCTGTAAATGAGGAATTCCTCCACGAAGTGAAAGAGAAAAGTGAGTACCAAAAATATAATGATCTATAACATTCCTGAAAGTCAAGCAACCTCCCTAGAGAAAAAAGCAGGGACGACACAAACCAAATACCGGAAGTTTTTAGCAACAATTAGAAAAGTTCTACGATGCGGACGAAAAAACTCGTCCTGTAAAGGTTATAGCTGACAACGCAGTTGACAGTAAGAAATATCCTAAAAAAATCCTTATTGCAAAACAGAAACATAAAAATAGCAGCAGATATAACAGTTAGACAACGTAACCACTTAAAAAAATTAAATAACGAATTAAGTCAGAGACGGCGTAATGACCACAATAAGCTTGCTATAAAATATCTGAACGGCGTCTCAAAAATTACTGAAACCCTAAACTATTGGTCCCACCAATTAAACTAAATAAGCCCCTATGAATATATTATCAGAATGCAGGCGGAATGAGAACGAAGTTATCGAAATTTAAACAGGCAGTTACATGTACAGACTTTGATATAATAATTATAATCGAAAGTTCGCTAAGTCGGAACTACAATGATGCTGAGACTAAAATGAAAAATTATAACATATACAGACAAGACCGCAGTGACATGAATGAGAAAAACGAGGAGGTGGTTCTCATATCAGTTCGTATATAATTGCTATCTAGGAAAATGATTATAACAAGTAATTTGGAACAACTCTTTATTTCCATTTCATTTCATTCCTAATTCTCCCCTTCAATTATATGAAGATCACTGCAGTACCATCGAAGATCTGGTAATTAACAATGGCAATACTAAATTCTATGTATTCGGAGACTATAACCTTCCGGAAACTAATTGGTTTCCAAAGGACAATGAGGATATTTCATCGACAAGAAACACGTTACCTATCACTCCGAATTCGGAGAAAGCATCAATATTAATAGATACGTCCTCATACTTAAACTTACGACAATGCAATGAAATTCCTAATGACAGGGGCGTGTTTTTCGATTTAACATTCTCAAACATTGAAGAACTTACAATATCATAAGCAATAGACACAATCTTTGAGAACAGTTTTCATCATATCGGGTACGAGAGTAGAATAAGGCTCACATGGTGGACTATTATTCTTTAATTTATTCATAAATGCTTGCAATTGGAGATCCCACATGAAGACTATCAATTTGATAAATAAAATTCAGATTGAAAGTATGTTGAATATTAATGTTACTTTTAGTGCTTCCATAAATAGGGGTTTGTCAATTCTGTGGTAGCTGCATTGGGTCCCATTTATTTGAAATTATTTATGTTGCAAAAGAGATTGGTATGTATGTTTGTGATATTGATACAATATCAAGTGAAGCAAGTATGTGATTTTCCGGTAATTTTCTTTTGTGGATGAATTTTTTTAATTCCCATAATTTTTGTTATAAGTATTTGTTTGATATTCAATATTCTTAATATGTTAATAAGAAATGTTGTAGAAAGGAATTTATACGAATAATATTATTCGTATAAAGGTGTGTTTTATGTAATTTAGGAAGTCCATACATTTTTAATGGCTCAAATTTTTTTTAAAATTAAATGGTACTTGGAAACACAATATCTACGAAACTGCTGATGTAATTAGGATAAATAATGTCATCTATTTCACAAATGCCTTCCGTATCCCTGTTGTAATGATCTTAAATTTGCGGCCGATACAAAGACATTTTTCATCCATTCAACCGTAGATGGGGTTCATCATCATCATCATCAAAGAGCCGTTCGCGTCCACTGCTGGACATAGGCCTCCCTTAGTGTCTGCCACCGCTTTCGGTCTTGTGCGTCCTGTATCC
>WYDF02122868.1:0-10105 GCA_009867245.2 Adranes taylori
GTGGATGAAGGCGACAATTTTTTCCATATAATTTAATTGTAATGGTCCACGACACCTTAGATGTTTTAATTCTTCTGCAAGCATGCCTAGCTGTGAGGATTCACGTTATTGAAGAAAATTTAAAGTTCATGTTATTGAAGAAAATAAAAACGGAATTAAGAATATTTTTTCTGCAATCATGCATCAAAAAGCAACTAAAACCAAATTTTATTCAAGTAAGATTACGTTTTTACAGTAGTTTTCGTGCTGAGATTTTGCATCATATTAATAAGTGGTTAAAATTGTAATTGGGGAATGCTTACAAAAAGAGAGACCCACTATTTAACAATATCAGGCTCTTACATTGTAATTTGGCCAATTCTCTCATCCTATCGAATGGGATACTTTAGATAGACAGCTTAGAGACTTCATGGGATTAGAACAAAGGACATTAAAAATGAAAATGAAATCAAAATTATCGATAGTTCCTTCTATTAAAGATTACATCATTTCTGTATCTGAACCAAAAGTATCCAATAAAAAGAGCAAATTTCATAACGTTAACGTAGGGAAACAGGAAATTTTCTTCGACAGTCATTCCTCTTCTAACATAGACCATTCAATGAGTCATATCAATTCCTTTCATCTAATTTCAATAAAACATCTCAAAGTCAAATAGACATTCCCTCTAATGATGAATCAGTAGATTTTTTGGCAAAATACATGGATCCATTGTACCAAAAAAAAAAAAAAAACATCTACACAAGATATCAACCATCAAACTAATAAGTCATCAAACTAATGAATATCCATTTCACTTTAATCGCACAACGTCTATTGAATCATATGATTCTTCTATTTACCACTCTTTTAGTTCAAAAATATCAAACGATTCAAAATACAACAATACCACTGGAACAAAAGAAAATTTGAAACGCCTGTGTTTTCGTCGTACAAAGAGGATGGGATGTAGAAACTTAAATAAATTTCGTAGATTAGGGGTAGGAAGACAAAAACCTCAAAATATTCTAGATGCTGAGGAAGAAATTTTAAATTTAAGTATATTTAAATCCTACAATAAGTACTCGCCAGTTGTCTGCTGTAACATGTCAACAGCATGGGAAATACTAAATGAAGAGACATTACATCCTTATCGCTTCCAACGAGTTCAATGTCTTCAACTGGAAGATTATTCAAACAGAATCGTATTTTGTGAATAGTTGATTAACCAAAGTGAAATTGATCGGAATTTTCCACAAAATATTTTGTGTACAGATGCATCTAGTTTTAATCGTAATGGTTTCTTTTAACAACCACAATACACACTATTAGGGCTTAGAAAAACTTTATTCGCCTCGGCAGGTCCATTTTCGGACGTTTGCAAACAAAATTTATTTTATTAATTGTGGAGTTCATGATTTATTTAATTAACTTTCTGGTTTCATAATACTTGTACCAATTTAAAAAGTTGGTTTCAAACATCTAATATCGTCTAAATAAAATGTAAAAAGCGATACATAGCGTTTTCAGTTTAATGACTAATAACTAGCAATAAAGCGAGTCATTTATGCCTTATTTATTGTAAATAGTTTTAAATCACTTTATTGCTTAAGAAGTACTTTTACAGACCTTTAACATCACCACATTGTCTGTATGTGAATTGTAAAATGTTTAAGTGTAACTGCGTAAATTCCAATAGGTGTTCTAAAAATATCAACTTCTTTTGCTTTTGAAAGGCCATTTAAACCGTATCAAAAAAATTTCTTTGAGAAATCGATGTAATAACACTTGCTTCATCACCTTTTAAATTTAATGCACCAAGTTGTGAATCAGCCTGTATATTGAAGGTTTTGGAACACTTTCTTTTATTTTATTATATTTTTGCTTTAATGCTAAAACACATGAGTAATACAAATATTATAAAAATCTATGAATCAGTAGCTATGGTATAATATAAATTTTGTAAAGATACGATATATCTTCTGTGTATAAACAATTTAAGTCTCTTAAGTTTCCGAGCACATTTGGTGCATAGTTTGAATCGCAAGTGCTGTGCTTTTATTATTGATCAAATGTCAATGGTGCTGGTTTATGTGTCCCATTTGAGGATAGAAACTTTATGCCAGTGGTGCGGAACATCTTTTTATTTGCAATAGTATAAGTTATGACTTCCTCGTTTTCAAATTCCCAATAGAGGAAAACTGCACGGCATGATGACATAAATAAAATTTTAAAATGTGTGCAAAAGGTGTGAGAATGGAGCTGTTATTATTTAGTCGAATGTTAGCATTATCTTCTATTTAATATTCCAATAATCTGATAATCTTATATAAATGCATACTTTTTATTATAATTCCTATAGATTTTGTAGCAAATATATATGACAAGAATACTGAATTATGTGGTTTTCCATATGAAGTTGAATCGAATCAGAAGTTAAATAGAACCAAAACTATGCTGCTGAGCTTACTAGGGCACAATTGTGATGCTAGAGTGATATAGCTCACCGGTTTTCTACTATCGGAACAATTATGGTTTTCCTCCACTATAGTTCTACAACTCCAGTTAGATAACACCGTAATCAGGTCAATAAATATTAATCCGCTCTCATTGGAAATTATCAGTACTATCAGTAAAGACTTATCCAGGCACAGATGTGGATTTGATCACAATTTACTTGTAGTCGAATGCCGAATCAAATTAAAAACTCCAAAGAAAACCAACTTCAAACGGTTACCAGCTTTAAATGATCCTACGACATTCTTGGAGAAAGTAGAAACAGTTTTTCAAAATAATTCCAACTGTACAAACCACAACTCTACTACAAATACATCTTCTATAGAGCATTGTGTGTATTTGGAAGATACAAAACAGAAATGGATTTCTGACGAAACATACACTTTTAGCGAAGAACACAGGATGTTTAAAGAGTCCTCCGGTATGATGAAACCTGGTGCTCGAGAGCGTTGTAGAGCTATTTCCAGTGATATATAACGCGAATGTCGCAACGATCGCTTTCATATAAGACGCAAGTAAAGTATTTTTATACATGCTACGAAATAGACTAGAACACTGTCTATTATGGTAAATCGCACCTGAACAAGGCCTTGTAAAAGCAACACGTACTCATGATCAAATTTTAAATATATTATACAACTAATTGAAAAAGCACGTGAATATTACATTTCTTTATATCTCTGTTTGGTTGTTTATGAGTAGGCATTCGACAATGTTCAAAGGTGCAGATTGTGGGAAATGTTATTGGAGATGGGAGTACGAATACACCTGGTGCACATACTAAAAACTTTATATGTCAACAGTCAAGCCATCATAAAAAGAGAGAATATTCTCTCTTGAAAGAAGTGAGGCAGGGATGTGTGCTATCGCCGCTTTTGTACAACATATACGGCGATTATATAATCATACACGCAGTAAAAGACTGTCACGGTGGTATTATGATGGGTGGTACTAAATTTATCAAGTTGCATTTTGCAGACGATATCAACTCTTATTACTAAAAATCTAGATGAGTCAGAAAGATTAACAAACAAATTAGAAATCCTTTGTGAGAGATTTTGGCTTAAAATCAATGCCAACAAAACTAAGGTTGTGATTGTAGATCGTAATCATGATAACCACTCCGATACAAACGTGTTATGGCTGCCAGGTCGAACACCTAGGTTCATTAATAAATAGCATGGGTAATTGCGAGTTGGCAACAGGACGAAGAATTCAATTAGCCAGGGCGGCCATGGCTTCATTAACTATAATATGGCGTGACCGCCAAATAATATTACTTATTGAAATGACTATATACATATCGCAATGCAACAGATATATGAGTAGCCGTCCACGACTTTATTATGATGCAATTTTAACTCCAGTTTTGCTAAGTTCTCTGTTCAAACTTCTTAGAGAAGCTATGTCACTGGTTCGAAATGCATAGCATTTTATAGAATTTGTAGATTATTTTCCTTTTAGGACATTTTATTTGTAAAGCATTACATGGACTATTTATATTGAAGTCCTGTCTAATCTGTTCGTTTTCATATTTCGATAGGATGTAGTGATCCACCTCCCATTTGAAACTGTTGAATGGGAAGCTGTCATTTACCAGGCACGTAACTTGGAGAGTATACTTCCTTTTGTTACACCTTCTAGTTTATCTCTTCTCGCAAATCCCATTTATCTCGTTTAAGCCTTTCTTTTGCATAAAAGACTAATAGCATATTAATACGCTTATCTGGGTTTATAAATCTCAAAATATAAACATTTTGTAAATTACATACATGGATGTTTGAATACCTCTGAACATACATTCTTGTCTCTTTACTACTCCATCGTTTCAATCCACTTACTCCTCGCATCCAATTTTAGGGTTAAATACGTCGATTTAAAGGACGTACATATATACCTCAACGACACTGCTAATACATACGTGTAGCTCTGAGAGAGAAATTCCAATTTGCTCGTCGTGCTACGTTCTGCAATTTCCATTTCAATTAGAAATGGAGTCATTTCAAATGATATTTACTTTTTTTTTTATAAATCTACACGGGGAATAACAAACAACGGTGTGTATATGATCGGATGAAATTAAAATTTATCACTTCCAGCAAAACGTAATGCTCGTTGTTTTCTTGTGCAATACGTGGCTTTCTAAACATAGTAATGTTTGCTTTTTCCAAAAATGTTGTATCGATTTTTGCTTCACTTTTATCCAAATGCCAAAACAAAGATCATCTTTTGTTAACTTTTTTAATTAAGCATATTTCTACACAGTAGAACCAATCCTCAAATAGAAAATGTAATTACTGATAATCATATCGAATGGGTGGAGCAAATAGTTTCGGACAACCTCCAAATCACTGTCAAAGAAATTGTTGAAGATGTTGTCAAGCAATTATTTCAGATGTTTCAGATTTGAGACAAGTGGCAGCAAAATTTCTTCCCAAGTTATTGAATTTAGATCAAAAGCGGTGTCGAAATGACTTTGCTTAATCTAATCAATAACAATCCAGCAAAGGCCCAATCGTCCCAATGACAGCTTTCTAAAGAGTCAAGAACGAAAAAAGCTCGCTGAGTTCGCTTGAATGTGAAGGTTCTACTGAGTTCTCTTCGACATTAAAGGCATCGTGTACAATGAGTTCTTGCCACCAGGTTGTATGGTCAACAAAGAGTACTATCTAGAAATTTTACGGCTTTTACGTGATCCGTAAAATTTTGCTTTTACACGTCATCATTCCCATGATACTGAGCATGTTTCGTTAAATATAAAATAATTATTAATGGATATTTATTTAATTAGGTACTATGAGGCATAAATTAAAACCTCAGTATTTCCGTTATTTACTACTTTTTTACTAGAGTTATTTTCTCGATAAATAAATAAATATTTTAAATAAATGTCAAAATGGATTACTTTTTGCACAGCCAACTCGATCGAATTAAAAAATTCAACCAAATTGAGAATTTTGTTACAAAATTGGAAATATCTCAAAAACAGTTGAAGTTAGACATAGGAAATGGTTAATAAAAATGAAAGTGGTGCTAAAGATCTATCCTGCCATTACATAAAATATAGGTGTTTCATTTAAAGAAATTGATGCCCTACTACGCGTTTTAGTTCATCCTGTATACAATTTTTAATAAAATGCTAAATATTTTATACGCGTAAAAGGTGAGGGTGAGAATTAGAATTACTCACCTCTAGGTGAGAATTACCGGGTCCAAAAACAGATCAAATATATTTTATTCTTTTAAGATACAAGCAGTTCAAATTACCACAATTTTGGCATAAAACGAACCATAACTTTTGAAACACCTGGTATAGACCTACCAACTCTTAGATTGAAAATTTGGAAAACACGTAGAATCGAATTATCAAATAAAAAGAATAGCATTCCATTTAAAAAAATGTATTTTGTGTTCGGCCTGCAGTTATAGAGCATCCTGTATACATGGAATTATTTTTAGTTTGTGTAGCATAAAGCCCTAAACACTTCTGGTTTGGAAATTTTTCTCCATATAATATGATAAAGGAGCAATTGGACTTGGACACATTATTGGGACACCCGGTATATTTTCTATCGTCCAACCATTATCTTGTGTCTCTTTTTGTTATTAACATTTTTCCAATCACCATACTTTCAATTTATACCCTTTTCTCTAGATTTGATTGAAAAACTATATTTTCAGCACTTATGATGTTATCTACGTCATACTGCATTGAATTTAATGCTTATTACTTCTGCATATTGTCAAGTCGAGAGCTGAATTAATGAGACTTTACACTAAGCATCCAATTCCAATTGATGTTTTATTGTGACTTTGCTAACAATCATATGTGTAGCTTCTAAATAGCTTAACATAGTTCTAATAACTCAGTGCTGTAGTTGTAAAGTGCACGTAAATATCTTTTATAATCAGCTGTCTAATTTCAGTAAACATAAATAAACTAAAATTTATCGAAACGTAGCAAGCATTCGTCAAAACAAAATTATTATCTTTTGACTATGCAAACGGATGTATTCCTTTTACGGATGTAAAGTCTCCTCATATCACATGGTAAGTTCTATATGATTTTTCGTAGTATGTCTCGACTGATAACTTAACTGGCATTTGTTAAATTCTCTACATCTTATTCTAAAATCAACCTTATAGGTAATAAATAAAGATTATCCGAGAAAAATATTAATTCGGCTTATTTTTGATCATACGTCGTATTGTTTCAACCAATTCCAGCCTCCTGATGTGTTTCCTTAGTAAATTCTTTTTTATTAAAATATTGGATGAAATTGTTAAGTAGTATTACTTAATTTGCTTTCAAATGTTTTTGGCACTGAATGTGGGCCGTTATTTAATCTATCGTAATTAATTAACAATATGACATTTCACTGAGTGCAGAGAACTTTACAATCAATGTTTATTAACAATATTGCCACGTGTCAATTTGGGCGAATTCTACAAGCAACAAACCGGTGCTGTAACTATTTATGTTACGCATGTTTTTGGGGATGCTTGAGCTCCCCTTAACGTGACGGTATCGTTTCGTACATTACTTTAAAAATGCGCTTCACTTTGATAGTCAGTTTAATTTACCCACTAGTGAATAAAGTTATGATGTTATAAAGTTACAATTTATTACGAATTTGTGCAGTTATGATCTCTCTAGCTTTCCCACCACTGTTAAAAATAAAACACTACACTTTACCATTGGTATGTTTACGAGCACGGTTCTTATTTTATTTTACCAACCAACTCCATATAAATTTAGCTAAACTCTGCACAACTCTAACAACCGCGCTTTGTCTCTCATAGGCAAACCTGTTAAACTAAGAGAGTTATCTAAGCTTAACAAAAATGTGCGATAATAGTTATCAGAATATTTATTTAATGGAATTAAAATAAATATTCATGCATTAAAAACGATTCGTTAAAAACGCCTCAACAAACAATAAAATAAATTTGACCTATGTTCAATTATTACTTCCAAATCAAATTTTACAAATAGCGTTATGTTTCATCAACTGGTTCCCAAATAAATTTTAAAATTATTCTACTTACATTATCTGCAATTTTACGATTACAAACTTATTTTAGAATTATGCAAAATTCTTCTTCTTCAGTTGCCATATCCGTTCCGGCCGTTGGCTATAATCATTCCAATTTTTACTTTATTGGCCGCAATTCGAAACAATTCTGTAGAATTGACTCCAAACTATTTTCGTAGATTCGCCAGCCAAGATATACGTCTGCGACTTGGTCCTCTATGACCTTCAACCCTTCCTTGTATAACAATCTGTAGAAGCCGAAATTTGTCATTACTCATGACATGTCCAAAGTATTCCAGTTTTCGTTGTTTTATTTTGTTTAATAGGTCGGGTTCTCGACCAACGTCGGGTTCTCGAATAACTTCATCATTCGTAATGTGAACCACCCAAGCAATCTTTAGGATACGTCTGAACAGCCATAGTTCAAATGCACGAATGCGTTTTTCTGTATTTTCTGACATAGTCCAAGCTTCCACACCATATAGTGTGTGTGCTTAACTTTACCATATAGTAAAGTTAAGCACACAAAACAATTTAAGATTCGCATTTTTTTAATGTAAAATTACGTTATTAATTCCTTCTAATTTATTTTAATTTACCTCAATAAATAAACTCGTTGCCTAATAATTTAATTTATTCATGCCCAGAAAGACTTATAACGTTTCAATTTATGGATGATAATTTGGAATAAATTATGATTTTTATTTAGTTTAATTCATAACTGTATTTTTAAAACTCTAACTGACTAGGGTTCTAGCCTTTTAATAGCAAAATTCTCTCTGTGGAGTGTATGAAGCTTTTAAACCCTTTTGGCTAGCTAATTTTCCTATCAAAACTACGGTCAATTATTCTCACTCCTTCTTGTGGTAAATTGCATTCATCTAATATGTTCTGACGTAAGTGCCTTTACCGCTATCTTCCTAATTACTTTGGACTCAAATCAGATATGCCTTCTTTACGCATACTAAGGCAATGTCGCAGCATCCGCTGTCACAGCATCCGCAGTCACCAATTAGATCGATTTATTCACACATACATTGAAATAGCGTCATACAGTTTTCCTACTATGCTTGATGTAAGGGTCCCAGTGTAAAAGAATTAGTGTAAGATTTAATTAAATACCATAGGGTTCAATCAACGGTTTATTCAACCCTATGGTATTTATTTTATCTAGCAACTAACCTAACCTATTTTGTCTAGCGAAAAATAATAACAATTTTTCACAAAATCTAGTCATCTTGAATTATTTACAAGGGTCAAGAATTATTTGAATTATTTACGTCATTACATTGCGACAGTATTGTCACACTGATTGCGACTGGAGGTTGATCAAATGGTAGGGTTAATATAATTACTTGAAATAAAAGACATTGTACACGGGAAAGAAAATAATGAAAGATCATTTTAAAGTATACCACATGCCATTAGATAATCTTAATTTGGTTAAACTTAAACATGTTTAGTAATCAGCTTGTATCCAATTAATTAGATTTACAATATAATAAAATATAATTTAATTTTACTTAAATACGTATTATGTTGTCTCATTTTTCAATTTTGATTTTAGTTATGTTATGCATAAGGATGGATGATAGCATTGTTATTATAGTTTATGTTTTTGTATATTTTTCCTACATTTCCAATTTGAATTATTTGTAGTACTTATTGTGAATGCCAATTAAGGTTTATTATTATTATTATTTTTTTATTATTACAATTTCACTGAATTTAATAATTATTATTTTTAATAACAATACATTTTAACTTGAACCGAACCCTATGACTTCAATTTTCAATTGAGGTAATAAGCCTACAACTGATTTTTATATGCTCTTGTTCAGGAATTTCTCCTTGAACCAGCCCTAGATGAACCTTGACATTGGAAAACTGATCGACAAAAGAATGCAGTTCATATGCTTTCGCGTGCAAATTAATATTTCTATTCTCTATACTAAATGTAGTTTAAAAGCTTTATTAATAATTACGGTCACCAATTCATGCGCTGCATGTATTTTTAACTCAACTATTCCACCTCTGCTAGCATGTATAAGGTTGCATATATTCCACTTCTGCTCTAATTTCCCTAATTTATGTATTACTTTAATATTTACTAGAACCCATATATTTCCGCTACGCAACATTACAATTGCTCTTTTCTTGTTTTGAGTAAACAATTTTGCGAGTTTAGGATTTATGGGCATATTATGACTACTCTTTTGATGGAAACTTCATTGCTGAGACGAATTCACGTGCACTGATTCATTCTATGCCAAATATGTCATCCATAACGTGTAAATATTATAAAAACTAAATTTATTTTGATAATTATTGAATCTTTTATCCCCGAACATATTCCTAGATGCCAACTATACGGAACTAAGAGCTAGAATCCTCTCTTTCATATCGTCTTGAAATTTCAAAAGCTTACATTCTTAAATAATATTTCCCTATTTATATAAAACCATGAGAAATTCGAATTCCGTATGGGCTTTCAATTATTAATGAGATTTTTTCTAATTTCATTTTATCTTTGACTCTTATTAAAAACTCCACGATTTAATAAGCAATATTAT
>WYDF02122879.1:0-10105 GCA_009867245.2 Adranes taylori
GTAGAAGAATTCTTCTATGAAGTCTCGAAAAAGCTAAATGGATATATATATATATATATATATATTGGAAAAATTATAAACTGCGAACACCTTTAATAAAGGATTCGAAAAGATGTTGGAGCAAACTGACTACATCTTAACACCACAAGATATTGTAACCAGGAAATTTGTCCTCGTTCTGATTTAGCTCTATGGTAGATAGTTTTGCATGCTTGATACTTGTGAATAATTCAACATGGCTAAATTCTTTGAAATGTTTAGTAGTTTCAGCGTTTTGTGTATTAGTTGCAAGAAGTGCAAATGTTAGTTAACACTTAAAGAGTTTCTAAACTTTTATTCATGAAGTAAAGTATAACTTAAAAACATTTACTTACATATCGGTTGACTTAGAATATCACCATGACAATCGAAGAGAAGCATTATTTCTTCCGTCGGAAAAAACAAGTTTGATGAAGACATTTATACAAATTATAGGTAGCAGAGGGGATCGTCGCTGATTGGTGATAATCAATATAGACACCACAGCGTAATGTTATCAATGAAAACAGCCTGGTAATCAATCAATAGTTAGTGAAAGACTGTTTAGACGTGACTAAAGAAACCAGATCTGTTTGGACATGAATCCATTAAGGGTGAAACTAATTAGTAACGTAGGGTAATAGGAAATTAAGCGAGAATATATTAAATTATAGCAATTTACTAAAGGTAGGGAGAATGTAGTGAGAGATATCCATCGTAATCTTGGTAAAAAATTTAAAGAAATTGTAATCAGAAATTTGAAGTTGCAGAATGAGTCAGCATAGTGAAATTAAAATGATTAATTTAATTAAATTCTAATTTATTTCAAATTAAATCTTGAATCAATGAAATTGTAAAATAAGTATAGGTAGTTAGATATGGGGCATAGCAGTATATGGTGTTTGATAATAATGATATAATTCTTTTAAGTTTGAACTCTTCCATATAGGTTTCAGATAATTGAGTGACTAATAGCAGAAAACGAATAACAAAAAAATCTATATTATTTGCATATAATGTTCGTTGTTATTTTGTTTTGTGGACATACATAATAATTTAGATTATGTATATTCATTGCATATACCAGTTATTCTCAACGTGGAGCGGCACCGGTCCGCGGGGAGATTTGACTGGTCCATGGAGAATTTTGACCTGTCCACGTTAAAAGTTTTTTTTCAAAATATTATAATTTTTTGTTAAAAAAACCGCCGGTTCTAGAGATTTTTTGACAACTTTTACCCTGTCCGCCGGTTAAAAAAGGTTGAGAAACGCTGGTCTAAGGCATTATCCTTAGACGATGAACATGGTCACATGTTCGTTGGTTACATGTTTGACGGATTATTCTATTGTACTTATCTCTTATAAGTAATCACTTAACCAAAGTTAAGATCACTTAACCAAATTTATAAATTAACCAAAGATAAATTTGTTTTAGACTAAATTAATTATTTAGAAAATCAAAATAATCGCATTCCGAACATTCACCAAACAAGGAAAACAAACTACAAACAACTAAAATGCTCTTCCCAGATACCACTAAATACTTTTAATTGTATATAGTACTGAAATTAAAACCTACATCTATTTAACCTCGCAATCGCAATCTGAACATTTATATAAGATATGTAGTAGAGAAATAACGATACATAAGATACCGATACAATATATTCTACTGTTTCTTACAATCGAACAGTTCCAGACAAAAGTTTATAAATTAGTTAAATTTCCATAAATTAAATCCTTAGCTGGAAGGAATCATCTGTCAAAATGGAATATTTGAGAATAAATTCCCAGATGATCTCAGAAAATAGTTCACGAAATTCGCTAAAAATTGTCAGATTTTTTCAAAATGATGAGAGAGATTGATTGAAGACTGACAACATTAGTTTCTGCTAATGTCTAAGACAGGCAGCTATTCTCAACCGTCAGTACGCGGAGAATTTGTACCTGTCCGCGTTAAAAAAATCTTATTCAAAATATACCTAATATTTTTTTTTGTGAAAAAGAAACCGCCGGTCCGCCAGATTTTTTGACAACTTTCACTGGTCCGCTTCCCCGGGCCAAAACAAAAAGTTTGAGAAAAGCTGGCATATACCATTAAGTAGAAGGGCACGTGATGTCACGTTGTGCCTATTTTCGTAAATTAATTTAAATATAATAACTAGTATTTTTTAACTGTTACAATAATATTTGAAGCATAGAATAGAAGGTTGAAGTATAAGGTAATTCAAAATGAGTAGCACTTACAAAACACACCTACGCTCTGTAGTGAATTTATTTCACAGTAACTAATGTAATAACAGAAAAACATTATCCATCATATTAATTAAGTTCCATTAGTTAGCATTTAGAGATCTTGAGCATTCGAGCATTAGTCTTTGTATTTTTATGTATAAATAGAAGTAAAACATTTTAAAAGGGTCCATTAATAATCAATCATGTTCAATATTTATCTGTGCGAGTCATTTATGGGGTAAAACACTTTCGTTCTATTTGACCGGAGGGCTAAGCCGTTCTAGTTAACGCTTTGCAGAGCTCCGTGGGGTTGCACATGTAAAATCGGCTACCGTCCCTGGATCCTAAACACTGCTAATTGCGGTAACAGAAAGAAAAAGTGATTGACACCTTTTTAATTAAAGAGTTAAAAGAAGATAAAAGCTTTACATTAGGTTACCAGTAGCAAACCCGAGATATAAAATATCCGGAATTCCGTATCAAGCGTCAGTTATGAAATGAATTTTAAAAATAAGATCAAAAGCAAAAGTCTAGTACGTTTTTCCATTAAAATATGGAAAATTCAAATATGTAAATTATATTTTATATTTCTTGAGATTTGGAAAGATTTCCAACATAATAATTCATTTATTTCTTGATTATTATTCAAAATTAGATAAGTACGCGGTTAGAAACAAGTGATTTAAAAAAATTTGTAATTAAAATCTTAACAATAGTCAGTACAACATTGCGTCACATTCAATTGTTTAAATTACTTTATTTAATAAACACTAAATTTATCAATTATGTTTCATTATTATTTTAGAAAGTAGGTCGTGAGAATTTGGCGGGGCCGCCGGATTTCATCGTAATTTTGGTTTCTTTTTTTCGCGACCTGAATTTGGGTGAAATGGGTCGCAACAATATCAGTTGGTAGAAGCTCTTTGACTTCATTTGACAGCAAAATGATGCTCCACCGCAATATGCAATTACCTCATTATCTCTTACATTATTGGACTCTGAATCGTGTAGAGATCTGGTGTGTCACACAAAGATTTAAAATTTCAAGTTAAATACATATTTGTTAAATAAATTCATTACAGGCAAAATAGGAATATTTTCTTTACATGTGATTCATTTTGATTTACCCTGTATAAATATGAACAAGTATCTGCTAAAAAGTAGCAGATTAATATTCTTCTCGAAAATAGAATAATCATGAATATATTCAAAACTTTGATTACTAAAATAAAGACCTTAAAACTAAATTAACAAAAAAAAAATTAACAGCATATAAATTACACACAATTTGTTTAAAACAAAATACAATAATTAGACTTATTAACCTAGAATTACATTGTACTTAAAAGTATTTACAACGATAAAACGTTTAAATGATTGTATTGTGAAATAAATCAAGAAGCACTAATACTTTAGGTGGGAATAATTGAATTAATATTACTACTTCCGCATAAGTCACTAGCACATTTTAAAAATAACAAGATTTTCGTTGATTGACAATAAATATGAACTAAATGTAGCATTGTAACACAGAAAAATATAATATTAGGTTTAATTTGAAGGAATTGAAGAACTTTTAACTAAAAGAATTCAATTAGTACAAAAACAATTGGATGGTACGAAATAGAAAGTTGTTCCGGTCATAAGAAATACAAAAGTCAGCACATTAATTGAATCCGTAAGAATACGAAGTCAAAGCGATTTATGATTTATAAATCGGTTCGATAAGTTAGCTCGCCATTAAGGGTAAAAGCAGTACTATACCGCCCGTCCTTCATTGGTTGCTACAAGGGTTTAGATTTTGATGAGCAAAAGAAAAGTAATTATTGAAGAACTTGTGGATATGAACTCTACCGCAAAAGTACTCATGGCAGTGTTTTATGTATTTAAATGAAAGTAAGGATCACACACAAGATAGTTCAATGAACTCAAACGACAATGCAGAAGGATTCAATGGGTTCGTCACGAATTCTAGTACTAAGGAAGAGTTAATCTACGTCAACACGGTGAAACATAAAACAGCACAAGTAAAGTATATGACATTGAGAATAAAATTGCTGTCCTACAAGATAACTAGAAAAACAACATAAAACAATTGAAACACTTGTAACGGCTTGAAAAATATAAAAGTTATTAGCCTAGGTCTGATATATTCAGTGGCAGCTCGTGAAGCTTTTATAATTAAAAAGGGATATTTCACATATTTAAAGAGTATATTTAAAAAGTACAATATTTAAAAGAGTAGCCTATATAAATACACCTACTCGGACTGTATTTCTTCATGTAACTGCTGTGGCTCGATCGCTGAATTAAACAGATACTACAGGCCATTAGAATCGGAGGCTAGCTGCTAACGTACGTTCAGCTTGACACATGTTTTATTATTTGCGATGAAAACATACCATACTTCAAGTCTATAGTTATAAAATTGATAACACAAAGTTATAAAATAGACAACACATAGGGGCAATCCAAAATTTATGTATTTACTTTCTTGCTGATATAAAGTTATATTTTGAAATTACATGGCTAAGAAGAAAATATGTGCATACTATTAGTATAATTGCACTAATAACTGGTCTACAAACTTTTCCATGATTATTTATAAAATTACTATTTATTATTAATCATGTAGCTGGTTGAATTGGAAATACGGAGAGAAAGCTGAGCCTCCCCTGACAAGCCGCCACTGGATATATTATACGATAAGTTAAGTCAACTCTCCTGCAACAGGGCAATTATGTATTAAGTGCCTTAGCATATTACATAAAACATCAACTGGCTGAAGTCCGCAACCAATTGTCAGCGCAAATAACAGGAAATAGTGAAAATTGTTGGAAGTTAAAATATAATGACAGTACATTGCCTAGTTTGAACGTACCAAAACAAGATAAGTCAACAAATTTAAGTGCTAATAACAAGAAAAAACCAGGACTACCGCCAGTAACTCAAAAGAGTAATAATAAAAATGTAAACAAGAGTCAAGTTGACACAAAGGTGATTCTAACTAGGAGGGTCACTATTTATGTATTGAGCCTTGGCAACACTGAGTGTTTTAGGCGCCATATGGCGTTGACATTAGATAGTTTAACTCTTTCTAACATAGCCAGAACAGTTTTTCATGTCAGTGCGATTTGTGTTCTTTACAGTTTCTAGAAAAAAAAATCTCAACGAAAAAAATTTAATTGACTCCGGATAATTTTCGTGCGATGATTTATTACGACTTTCGACGTGGATTATTAAGACAAGAGTGCTTCGATCAACTTATTTTGACTTTTGTCGATGAAGCCCCATCCTTTGCCACTGTGAAAGGCTGGTATAAGGAGATTGAGCGTGGTCGTCGTTCGCTGACGAATGAACCGAAAGAACGTAGTCCAAAATCAGCTGTTGCAGAAAACATTGGTGCTGTGTACAAACTGATAGTACAAGATCGTCATGTGACATACTGGAGATTGAGACAACCTTAGGCATGAGTTCGACTTCCATATATAAAATATTACATGAACATTTAGCCGTGAAAAAGATTTGTTCTTGTTGGATCCCACCATAATTTGACAAAAACTCAAAAAGATGCTCGTGTCGATTGGTGCAAACAAATGCTCTAGAAATTCAAGGATGGTGCTTCTAAGGCGTATTTAATATTGTAACAGGTGACGAATCATAGATCCATGAGTATAAGCCGGAAACTAAACAGCAGCCGACTGTATGAGTGTTTCAAAATGAACCAAATCCGATAAAAGTTGTTCGCGCTGGAAGCACTTCGAAACAAATGGTCGCTTCTTCTTTCGAAAAACTAGTCATGTTGCAACAGTGCCTTTAGAGGAACGTAAAACGGTCAACTCGGAGTGGTACACAACCATTTGTTTGTCAGAAGTCTTCGATGAAATAAGGAAAACGAACAAACACGGTCTGATCATTCTTCATCATGACAATGCGAGCTAGCTCTCACACATCGGCTCAAACAACCGACTATTTGACAGTCAAACCATCGAATTAATTGATCATCCGCCGTACAGATCTAATTTAACACCTAATGACTTTTTATTCTCAAACATCAAGAATAAATTGCGTGGACAACTATTTCCGTCGGCAGAAGAAGCCGTTGATGCGTACAAAACCCATGTTTTGGAAATATTCAAGCGGAATGGAAACAAAATGCTTTGACAAATGGTTCGAACGCATGTAAAAGTGTATAAATCATCATGGAGTATATTTTGAAAAACAATAAAGCAATTTTCATAGACAAATAATGTCTTTTATTATTAGACTCAATACATAAATAGTGAACCTAGTAGAAGTAGCCAACAGTAATGCATCAACAACGGTGATTCCCGGCAGGCGAGGACAGTAATGCATTAAAAGCGACAAATGAATCAAAAACGCCTATTAACGCAACAAACAACGGTGTCATAGCGGCTACTGAGGCCAATAATAACGAAAACATTAATGTCGACAACAATTTGCCGATAACAACAAAAATAAAAAGAATGAAAACCAAGATGGATTTACAGTCATTGCCAACAAGAGAAAAGCGAACATAAAGAAGACAAAGAGCATATAACATAAACAATAACGTTATAGGCTCTGCAACTGGAAATGACAAACTAAAACTATCAAGCGACACGTTAATAAAAAGCACATAGCTACATGTTAAAGGATTAAAACTTGATGTGACTAGTGAGCAACTACAAGAACATCTAAATAAAGAGTACAGCGGTAACGATATTGACTGTGAAAACACTATAATTGACATTTGCCTCTTTCAAAGTAGGAACAGCATTCAATGAGCTTGTGAAATAACTGAACCCAATTAACTGAGACATAGGTACTGTCGTCAGTAGGCATCATTTTTTTATCGAGCACCAGTGAAAAAAAGCTGTACACTAATATCGCCTCTTTGACAGCGAAGTTTAACAAATTTGTTTCCGCAGTATCAGTCTTTGTACCCCACGTAATTATGACATCTGAGACATGGTTAAATACTGACATACCTGACAGTATAGCATATCTTCCGAACTACTCGCTTATTAGAGCAGATCGGAAAAACAAGAGAGGAGGTGGTGTATCCATATACCTAATAAATGGTTTTAAAGGGTATACGCTTAATATATATGAAGTACTAATGACCTAAGCAAAGGCTCGAACGAAGTACTATCCGTTAGGGCAAAATACGGTCAAAACGAGTTCAAGTTAACACGTGTCTATAGACCTCTAATAACTCACCAATCTCCGATAAAACCTTGACGGATAAAAATTTTAATTTCTCAGAGCTCATAATTTTTGGAGATTTTAACCTATCGCAAATAAACTGGTCGCAGAACATGATTATTCAAAATGAGCTCGCTTTTCGATTCATATACTAATAGCCATTTGTGTCAGCTAGTAAAAAAATCAACAACGTGTCGGGCTAATAATAATTCATCAGTATTTGACCTGCTATTCATAAATGATAAAAAACTAATAACCGAAGTCGATATAAAATCGCCCATAGGAAAAGGCGACCATTGCATAATAGAAGCCAACGTATAAGTTTCAGTTTCAATAGATAAGACCAACTGCCAAACCAAGAGGCTTCGCAACTTCAGCAAAGCAAATTATGCCAATATCTTTGTCATAATTTGAACTCTGAGCTAAATAACTACCCAAAATTGTTAAATGCTCTAATAAGAACGATAGAGAAATATGTACCAGAAAAAATCGTAATGAAACACACTAAAACCCTGGTTAAACTTAACGATTATAAAACTTACGCAAAAGAAAAGATATACACGGCGTCATTATAAAGCAGTGAAGACACCTGAAGCGTATGCAGCATATCAAAACATGGTTACGTTAAAAAAGGAAGTATGAGAAATCAATTCTTGATGACATTTTTCAACTAAGTTTCAAGCACCCAAAGCTCCAAAGTGAAATCAATATCACTATGTACTAACCACGGAGAGCACATGAATAGCGAAAAAAATTGCCAAGCAGTTCCTTAGCATCTACTTCCAGGAAACATATGGTCTCCTGCCATACTTGTCGAGAATGGCAAATTATATTGATTCAATTGATATACAGCCGGCAACAGTACTAAAAATTTTACAAGTACACAACTTTACCCTATTTAATAATAAAAATAACGATGGGTACTGTTATGTGTGGCACGAGGACGAGGAAGGGGTCACCAGCAATGAAATCAGTTCTATCATGCCTTTTATTGAAAATGAATTAAAGGCGAAACCAAGGTAAATCTGTAATGATTTGGAATGACGGATTCGGGTAACAAAATAGAAATTGTAATCTAGCGAATGCATTGATGTTCAAAGCAATAAAACTGAAAATAACGGTAATACAAAAATATCGAGAGAAAGGGCACACTCAAATGGAGTGCTATTCCATGCATTCTGTTATAGAAAGGAGGTTACGTAATTAAGGCATTTTCATTATAGCGCAATACGTCGATGTATTTGAAAAACCAAGAAAACATTCATCACCATCCATTGTGAAGTACCTGGACCATATTTTTAATTCCTGTGTATTTTGTTGGCCGAAGGTCAGCAACCTGAGATACCTACAATATAATTATTTAGAACGGAAATTTTAGTATAACACTAGCCATAAAGAGGAGTTCAAACCCATGTGTAGCACCAAATTATCCACAAGGAGGGCAAAAGATATAAGGAGTAACGATAATGATAACATTTTTGTTTAAAAATACCACTCAACATTAGTTTAAAAATACCATTCAGTAATTTCAGGATTTACAAAAACTAAAAAAATAATAGTAGTAGACTATCACCCATTTTATGACAATTTATCATATGAGCAGCAGAAGCAGGGCAAAAAACCAAAAGAGATATAGTGAAGAAGATGAATAATTAGTTTGTATTAGCATGTGTAAATATTATTAGGTATAGTTTACCCAATTTTTATAAATTGTTTTAAAATTAAACTTTCTGTTTTCTAACTTTTTTTAAGAAATTGATTTGATTTTACCTTTTAAAATATTACTATAGTTCTTGATAATAATAGGTATTAAAATAATTGGTTTTAAACCAATTTAATGTAATGGGTTTAGAAGTAAGCCATCGATATAGATCACAACATCGCGCCCAATTTTCCCAAGTTCCTAGATTCAATGATTTCTTGTTTTGTTTTTCAATTATACCCCGGGTGAATTTAATAATATCGGATGGTTCCAAAGTTATGGTCCCCAATACCTTTAAACTTCTCTACTGGTCACCATGGTAACCGAAATTCAACATATAAATAAGCATAATTCCTGAACAATAGGAAGAAAATTTATAGGAAAACATGTTTTACATTCTAGATCTACAAGACGGTTCTCCTGGAATTTAATAAATATTGTTGTCAGTGGCGAGTCCAAATTATAATTTAAAAACGCATTCAAACTCGTCACATACATACTACACATAAATATTTCACTATTGTTTCAACTTTCAATAAAATGGCAGTTTAAACTTAGTTAACCAGCTCACTAAATAGATCAACCTTAACTTTATGCAAAACATAATAAAACGTTTGATTTAGAAAAATAGTTAATTGGTTTTTGGCATATTTCTTTATCTTATGGCATATTTCTTTACTCACGATATATGTCTATTCAAGATTATTTGATCTGTTAATTATAAGTTGTAAATGTCAGCCGATCGGAAAATATATAAACAAAAAGTCTGGGAAAGGGATTCAGTTTTTTTATCAGATTTCGACAAATTTCTTTCAGCATTTGAAACTAGTATTCGCGTTTATAAAAGTTAGCAAATTTGGCTTAATTAATGACAGAGGACCCAAAAGAAATAGTATACCTGCTTCGATTTTAATCCGATTATAAGGGTCGAACAAGCGCTGA
>WYDF02122890.1:0-10105 GCA_009867245.2 Adranes taylori
GCTCTTACTAAACTCGACAATATCAAGATCACAATATCTGAAGGGTTAATCTATGTATTATATTGCAGTACGTATGGCAGAGTCAAGCTGGACCAGGCATGTTCACTTTTAAAATGATTTAGATAAATCAGGTGCAAGAATTAACTTCATAACACATACAAAAATGTGGGGATAATATTACTTTAAATAATTAATTTAATCAAAACATAATAATTTGAGTAATTAAGCCTGACCGAGCACAACACTAAATTCAATAAATAAAAATGAAATTTAAATAATATTTAAATCTATTATCATAACCATTCCTACCAATTCAAGATTAATTCTTCCCCTGAACTATAAATGCTAGCTTCCCACCTTTTTCAGCATAAAACGGACTGGCATTAATTAGATAAACAAAGCAAAGACCTAAAGTAAGATAAAGTTTTTGCGTGAGGCGCTCACTAATTAACGGTAAACAAAATGACTTTTAAAATTACTAGCTTTAAAGCATGCAAACAAATATACGTAAAATACTTGAAATTTTCCCGCTGGACTGCGCCTCACTAGCTAATTCCAGGAATAAATTTAGTTATCACTTTAACGCCGTGATTCAAAGCAACCGGCACTACGATCTGCAGCTGCAGCACTATCTGAGACGTCCAGCTTGGTGCGGTTTTCAGCCTGTCAAGCTAACAAGTTACACGTGATGTAAAAAAACTCTAAATCCACAAAAAATTACAGGCTCTAACGATTACCCATCAGACGAGAGTTGAATGACCATTAATCGCTTAAATATCCTCTGGTAATCTACCAAACCTATTTAGATACACAAAATGGTGAACTTAGACCTCACGCCATTAAAGCAATAAAATTAAACTTACCGAATCGTTGATCGAGCTTCCGCAAAGCACTTTAATCTCACATATCTCAAAACGGACTTTTACAATTTATTTGTATATTATTAATACATTACGACAATTAGAGGTTTATTAATTATTTTATTAGCCATAATTTGGCTTGTAGTTCTTTCAGACGATGCACCAAAAAGAACCCACCTTGCTTAGGAATTGCAAATAGCCTCGGTATACCCCACCATTCTAGCCTCATACCACGAACAAGGGTACGATTCCGGAACGCCATATCCTTTGTAACAAAGTTACTTTTGAAACAAAAGAGAAATAAAATTAATTCGGGCAGCCGATATAAATTAACGTCCGTCTATAATATTTATATGTATTATTGTGTGGGAAAAATAAATAAATGTCAAATGGGATTTTTTCCTATTCTATGTTAAAAGTAAAAATGATCTGGACACATATTAAGATCAGTAAATTAAGTTTGGGAATTAATTACTATACTTATTATATTTTTGCGTATGCGTATGCGTTGGGAAGGGATAAGTAGAAATTGTATACTAGCATTTATGTGCGAGTGAGATAGTTAGTACTTTTGTAGTACGTATGAATGCTGTATTAAAGGAAACATGAACTACTGTTGCCGTTATTACGCACAGATGTGTGATGTAGGATATCTTATACCTTCTAGTCTCCGTGTATTAGGATTTGTTAATAATTTAATAAATTATTTATATTTTAACTCGCGCGAGTACACTATTTTCTATGAGTACCCGTGACGGGTCAGAACGTAATGTGTTATGACTTTACACACGTTCTGTGGCAAGCAGCTAGAGATACAGATGGCTCATGGCCTATAAATAACGCCCTTAGGTACGGGGAATGAATGGTAGGACGGCAGGTACTCTATTATTATTTCAAACAGAAGCGTAACACAGCTAGTGCGCTGCTGTTACTGTTGTCTTGTGACTACCTCTAACCTTGCACACAGATTAGTTAAATGTACCCAGCCTACATATAGGTAACACAGCTCGTTGTGCTGCTGTTGCCCTTGTCGAGTGAACGCTATTAACCTGACGGCACGTTTATTAGAAATATATACTTTGTATAGTCAACGGAAATATGGCAGACGCGCAACACAACTGGTCGCGTTGCTGTTGTCTAATGATTATTTCCAACCCCGCGCATTAATTAAACGCATCCACTCTACATACAGGTAGCACATCTCGTTGCACTGCTGTTACCATTGCTCCAACTCATAGAAAAGAGTGTACCCGCGCGAGTTTAAGAAACAAAATTATTATGAAAATATTAGCGGAATTGGCTACGCGAAAACCAGCATAAAGAGGTCATATGATGCATAATATAATACACCACATATCAACGCGGCAATCAGTTCCTTACGATGCTATGTTCGTACGTCCTACTAACTACTCCCCACTTATATCATTCATACCTATCGCACGGCGTTTGAAATGTATTATTAAATTGTTTACATTTATAAAGCAATATGTAACTGATTCGTTATGAATAATATTTAAATTTTAACTACAACGGAAAATATATATATTTAATAGTTACAGAAATTTACATATTTAACTTACCTAACTTTAACATATGTATATTATATCCCTACTTTAAATATAATATGTAATGGTATCCCATTTAACACATGCAAATATCATATGTGAATGTTATTTTATATAGGTTGTTTCGAGTTTATTTTATTTCTCTCTTATTATAACGGCGCACTGTTACAACTGTTTGATGGCTTTGTTGTGTTGCGGTGCTAGCTCTTATTTTTTCATCTTCGATACTTGATACTGATACATTTTGAGAATTGTTTTTTAAAAACAGTAGCTGGTTATAGAGATGATAATGTTTCATTTTCTTTGCCCTAGCCCCGGATCTATCTAAGTGTTTAATTTTTTTTCAAATTTCGTAAAGTCCTTGATTCCTCTCCTTTTCTTTATAACGGCGCTATCTGCAAAAAATTGTTTGAAAACTATTGTATATACGTACTTATGGGACTGGTTTTAAGATATGCATTTCACGTTTTCTCGTGGAAAATCTACAATCACAGGAATAGTAAGATATGTTGGCCGTGCTATATGGGATCATCTGTCGAAGTACCAAAACTTACAGAAGTGATAATGGAACAAATTGCTCAAGACTTTGACAAGAAAACCAACTTTCCTAATTGTATGGTGGCAATGGATGGCAAATACATTCGCATAATAAGTCCCGATCACGGTGGATCCTGATTTTTCAACTATAAAAGTTTATAACTCATTTAAAAGTTTATAACATTTATGTCAAATGCTTGTTCATTACCTAGCATTGAACTAGTTTGTATGTTCACTTCATAGCAGGAATGTTCTGCGCGTTGTTTAAACTAGTATTATTATAATAATAAATCATTACACTTCAAAAAGGCATGTATTGTTTATAACAATTTACATAAAATATAATTATTAACGATGTTTGTTTTCCTGACCTTCGCTTTGTAATACGTTATTTAAATAAAAACTTCCTGGGAATTAGGCCTTAATGATGTTTACTGCTACAAACTGTCGACGTTTCGGTGGCTATTTGCCCCCATCTTCAGGACTCTAAAATGAACATATCTATAAAATTATAAAATAAAATCTATGAAGTTATAAAAACCTAGATATTGTATGGTGTTTTTGTGGTGTATGCTTTTTAGTGACTATTTTATTTGTGTATTTTTATTTTCTCTGTTTTTTGCGTACCTAAATATAGTTTGTTTTGTTTTTAAGTGTGGTTTTCAATACTTTCTGATTTATTTGTTTCTGTTTCCATGTTTTTGTGAATCAGCTGTTAGTTGCTGTTATTGGGTGCATAGACTATAGTGTGTAGATTGGTTCTCGCGTAGGAACCCACAGGATAGCAGACAATAACAGCAACCAGCAACTGATTTACATTTACAAAAAACATGATAACAGAAACAAATAAATCAGAAAGTATTGAAAATTACACCTAAAACAAAACAAACTATATGTAAGTACATAAAACAATAGAGAAAGTAAAAATACACAAATAAAATAGACACTAAAGAGCATACACCACAAACCCATCATACAGTATGTAAGTTTATATAACTTCATAGATTTTATTTTATAATTTTAGAGTCCTGAAGATGGTGTAATAGCTACCGAAACGTCGACAGGTTGTAGCAAACAACATTAAGACCTAATTCCCAGAAAGCTTTTATTAAATATCGAATAAAATATAATACTAGTATTAGAGTTTAATATACGCCTATGAACTCTATATTGAATTTAAATATGTACGGGCATTACAGGAATAATTCCACGACACCTTGTTTTCTACAGTATAAAATAAAACTTTTGACTTTCAGTACACCGTCTACGAATTTTTTAATATTCATACCTAAAACAATCCTGCCTGATTTTGTACTTTACACAGCCATAAGCTACACACCGTGCGAGAGTGCAAGAAAACAAACTAAAATTTAAAGAAAAATAAATTTTGACATATTTACTAAGCCTTAGCAGCTGTCGCGGATAAGAGAGGCTAAAATTTTTCCGCTGAAAAAAAATATTCTTATTCTGTATCGCACTAAGAAAGAATCGAAATAAGCGTTCATTCTTTTTGTTCTTTTATTAGAAAATTATTTGAGATATATCGTAAATTTCACACTGAAAGGAGTTACTAAAATAGAAAGAAAAAGTCGAAAGCTGTAAATAAATGTTGCTAAAACCAACCTCTATTTACGACGCGAAGTTAAATCGTACAACGAAACAACGATGCAGAAAAATTTACGGACGCCGGATTAGGTTTATCCCATGACGAAAAGAAAGAGTAACGGTGAATGGTGAACAGGACTTAACGTGTTTTATTACGTTCAGAAATGTTAGGTTAGGAGCAACGTATGTGAAGCTATATAGATTAGTATATACATACATCTTTGTGAATGTTGAAAAATATATATTGAGTGTAAGAATTTTTGATAACTTCTAATTTACAATATCTGAACAAGAAAGGGCTTTTTTGTATACTTGGTGGCTAGATGATTGCAGTTATTTATTTTTGTTAAACGTATTTAGTAAAATGTAATACAAGTAATATTGGAGTAAACTAATTTTAGAACAGAGGGTGTTAAATAAAGAAACTTCAAGTAAGAACTCTCATTTTATTTGTAAATATACTCAGTCTTGTGTATGAAAATGATATACTACGTGATTATAAATAATAAAAATAAATTGTACATTTTTTCTGCATTCAGTTAGACCTTTAAAACATTTTGTTTCATTAATTAATTGATTTAGCTGACAATGCTTTGAAAGCGTACCGGGTGCTTTTAGTTCACACAGATGTACTTTGTGCGTAATAAATGAAAGTTAAGTTTGCTGCAATATCATATTATCTTGTGATTTATGAAATACTATACATGAAGTTAATATGTATGTCACTTAGCTTATATCAATTCCAATCACATCATTTACGTATACTTGTTTTTTAAAACATGTGTAATAATTTGTTTTGCATTTTCTAAGACGATTGTTTTATTAAATGGTTTTAGAGAGTTCTCTTTATTAAAGGGTTTTCTACATCTCGTAAATGCAACAATATAAATTCGAACAATATATAAAAAATATATACCATGAAGAAACATTACGTTAACATGTAACGTTAACATATTTATGATATGTTAACTTTGCAACGTTATTTATGATGAACCGTCAAATTACTTTGGGGATTATCACGGAGTACAAGTACCGTAGTACGTATCCGCCAGATAACCCTACTGATCTAAAGACAAATAAATATTATTACATTCAATATTTAGAGATATCTGGGAGTATGGGAGTCTGGGTGTATATCCCCTGTAATAAATCATGCCGTATCAATAATCTAATTGAATTGAATTACATTAAGTATGAATGCTCTCGTGAAATCATCTTGGAATATAATCATCGTCGTGCTTATCCGGCAGATAACTCCACCAGTCTGAAGGCCAATATACATTTTATTAAATCTTAGTTAGACATATCTGAGTGTATAGGAACCATGACTCACATCCTCCAGATATCTCCTTTTAAATGTTGAATTATGCGATCAAATTCTGATATAATATGAAGTAAGTAATGTGACGTGGTGTACAGATTTGAAGGACCTGTAGTTTTCGGACCCTGATTACCTTGTTTACTCGTAAACAGTACCTATTTGCCACTTCTTAGATTCTTTTCTTTTTAAAGAATCTAAGAATCTTTTATATTTCTCCTAAAGCTTGATTATATGTTTTAATTATAGAATATTGTCGCAAGCTGAAAAAAGCTGAAAACACGGCGCCTCCACCATATATATCGCGTGTAAATTTGGACACGGACATGCGAATCACACTAGCCTCCCCAATCTCCTATTTGCTGAGAAAACCCCTGATTCATTTGGAATCAATCAATCAATCAAATTACCTTTATTGACATATAAACATCACAATCTTAGACAATCATATTAGCAATATATCAAGCATCATTCTATACAAATAAGAAAAAAACAGAAAAACTCGAACTCAATCCACAATTATAACCATTTATCCCAACAAAACAAATAAAAACACATCCCATATTCCTTTCTTATACCTAAGGTAAGAAGTTAAGGTTTTTGATTATCTTTCCTCGTAAGTCTCTTAGTAACCTCACTGATCCTTTCCGTTAACCCCTTCCAATTCCCACCTATTCACCTTTCCTCTTCTTCATTTACTCACCTCTTTCTCTCGTTTTTCCTATTAAATCCCTCTTTTCATCTCTCTAGTCCAATCATCTTTCCTTTCCTTCACCATTCCTAGTCTATACACCTCCTTCACTAATCTCTCATTCCCATGTGTCACCACCTTCCTCTCATAATTTAACATTTTCTTTACTCATTTAATCCAAACCTTAAACTCTCCGAACTCCTGCAATACCATTTCATTGAACGTATTCCTATCCAATCTTAACATCTTTTTCATGCATCTCTATTATCTCCCTATCTTCCACCGCCCATACTTCAGATCCATTCATCATTATGCTATTTATGCATAACTTCATTACCCTTAACTTCATCCTGACCGAATCCCCAAACATTCTCCCCCATACTATCCTCATTTCTTCCATACCTGCTCTTGCTTTCCTAGTAACTTCCTCAATATGCTCTTTCAAGTTTCCCGTTTGAGTCATTGTAAATCCCAAATACTTGATGTTCTTTACTATTTCAATTAGCCCCCTATACTAAACTCACAGTACTACATCCTCTCCCTCCGTTCTTGCAAACCTTCATTTTTGTTTTCTCTACATTTACTATTAAACCTCTCCTCTCCATATATCTATTCATTCTTTCAATAACTTCATCCATTTCTTCGTTTCTCTCTGTCATACATACAATGTCATCAGTATATGTTAGAGACCATATCTTCCTATTTCCTACCTCAATTCCGCCCGCTTATCCCTTTCTCAATACCACCTCAAGATCCGCTAGGTAGATATTGAAAAGCGTCGCACTCAGTGGATACCCTTGTCTCACACATCTGTACGTCTCAAACCATGCTCACACCTTACCGTTTACTCTAACTCTTACTTTTGTACCTTCATATTTACTTTTTACCATCCTCACCTGAGGCTAAGTTTCCTTTGATACCCCGACCTGCTCCATTATTACCCACAATCTCTCCCTTACAATCATGTCAAAAGCCGCTTTCAAATCCACAAATAATAAATATATTTTTTTTAGCTAACTCCTTATTTATCACGTAATTTAGAATGGCTATATTATCTATTGTTCCTCTACACTTGAAAAATCCATTCTGCGTTTCCGAAAGAATAGTTTACATCTTTACTTCCTCCTTCAACTTCCAAATTCATCACCCTCGCAAACGGTCTATATATTCCATCCATAACTGTCACACCCCTATAACTCTTAACTTCCATTCTATTCCCTCTCCATTCTATTTCCCCTTTTATCCACTCCTCAGGCATACCCATTTCACCTTTCCACACTTTATTCATCCTTCTTAGTACTGCAATCAAACCCCTTTCATTCAAACCCAAATTCTCACGCACCCACTGGCATCCTATCAGGTCCCGCTGATACGCCTTTGCTCATTTACTGGAATTTTACTGGCTGCTACAATTGCGTCATTTCTATCGTTACAATATAACTATAATATATGTTCTTCCTTCTTTTGTGTTCATAAATTGTAGTTTTGAAGCCCTAGTATCATCATTCGAGGGGCGCCTTTCCAAAATCGTCTATCTTACGTCAGCTATTCGACTTCTTGTAGTCCAATATTTTTAAATAGTCCAGGTTTTATATCTAATCAATCCATTGGTGCGACGATCTCCTTTGCGGGTTTTTTCCCTCCAATTATTTCTTAAACGATAAGCTTCTTCATTTCACCACCTTACTGAAACGTGTTTTCAAGATATTGAAAATAACCTATTTAGACATTTATTTAATGATCTCTTGCGCTGTAGTCCACGTTTGGTGACCTAAGCTTGCTTTGGAGAGTAGGAAGCTCACTAAGCATCAACTTATACCTTTTAGCTCGTAGTTACCAATGTAATTGCAATAGATGTATCTTCTTTGGTCTCAGATTATTAAATAAAAATGATCTTTTGTATACCTGAATTATTTGAATAAATGATATACAATAAATTTTACTAAAATAATCTTTTATATTTCAAAATTGATTTTCCGCCGAAATCGTAGAGTGCAGATTAAAAGAATTATTTATAAACATAAGCAAAATTATTTTGTCTATTATTCGGTTCACCCAATATATTTCTTTATGTGATGTCATTAAATTTAAACGAATAGAATATACGTGTATTCAATTGTGTTGTACTTTTTTTAGGGATTAATTTTATAAAACAGGTTCAGCAGGGAGTTTAATTTTTACAAAATGCGTTTTGTTCCTTTTTTTTTTTGTATTTATTATTCTGTAAATACTCTAATTATATTAAGCAGATTAAGAGAAAATTGGAAAATTATTTTAACAATTGGCATACATTAATATATATTAGATACTTAACACTTGAATAAAAAAGTACTGTTAATTGAAAAATATTATTATGTAACATATGAATTTTCTTGTATAACAAATTTCTTGTTTGAAACCGAAATGTACATGACTCCTCTGCATAGAATGATTAGTTTTGTATATAAGTTTTTTTTGTGGGGTGCATTGGCCTCTTTGACACTGGAAACTATCATATATATATCACTTGCCCGTATTTCAGCCCCCTTCCGTGAAACAAGTGCTCTTGCCTTTGCCTTATTTCCCAATCCCAAGAAGATTGAGATTCTCTCCTGTTTCCTTATCTTCTTTGTGTGCTAATTACTTATTCCTAATTCAGGTTATTATTTTCCAGTTTTTTTTGTGTTTCCATCATCGCACCGATAATAGTTTCAGGCTGAATATCGTCTCCTAGAAGCTGGTTTACAATACTCCTTTGTGATTTCCACGCTATACAGTCGAAGATTGTAACGGATTTTTGCATTGTATATGTTCTGCAGTTTGCCTTTTATTCATCGTTTCTACATACCAAAATAGGTTGACATTTGTGTAAGTTTACCTCAATGTGCTTCCTATTCGCCCACTTGTCAATGTTTGGTATTAGTCTGCAAGTCCATTTCCCATGAGGAATTCTTATCCACTCCAATTGCCATTGTGCTGTTAAAGCCTCTCCAGCTTCCAGCTTTTCTTCCCCTATAAATCCTTTGTGTCTCATTTATTAAGAGTTTTATTGGTGGAATCCTTGGTACATGTTATGCGGTAAGCTGTGGTTTGGTGATACCAGGTAACGCAGATTATTGCAGTTTTTTTGAAAATTCCAGCTGCCTTTGCTTTGTTAATCATATCTGCCCAGCATAGTACTACACATAGCAATATACTCTCTGTGACTTTATATAGATGTTTCTAGGCAATAGTCGAGCTACTTGAGAAGCTTTTTCTGATTCCCGATGTGTAGGTGCGTTGAGATGGACAGTTACTCAGCGATCCTTGACATATATGTTTGTTGCATTGCTTCATAGTTTTCTGTTTAATAAAAGCCGTTACGTCTTCTGATCGGTGAACTCTAGTCTACGTTCAGTTATCCAGTTTTCTACTAGTTTTGTTAACTATGTACTCAAGCTAGTAATAGCTTATATCTTTACGTCTGATGGACTATAATAATTTTCCATAACATATGATGTTCGTGCATAAAAAAAATCAATATATTTATTTAATCTAGTCGTGCTGATTT
>WYDF02122912.1:0-10103 GCA_009867245.2 Adranes taylori
TACTACCATTTTATTATAATTAATTTTATAACAATATATTGATGGGAGAAAGTCGATAAAATAAATTCAATTTTAGAGCGCATCAACATGTTTAACGGGCCGCGTGTTGCTCATCCCTGCTAGCACATGACAACAATCCTCGAAACACTCACTATAAATATTTTCGAAACCAACACGTATATTCCAATAATTCAGCGAATATACATATAAAATAATAATAATAAGAGTCTCTAACGATACGCCAATGAAACAAATTAAATTACACAACGTCGATGTCTTGCCGATTACATTGTCCTTGCCGGACGTTATATTTCAATGTGTTGCAATTAATTTAGAGATGTTGATTATTTGGACGATAGCCAAATGTAGACATTTAAATAGTTCAATATAATATAATGCAATTGATCAATTGGAAATGTTGGGATCGATAAATATTCATATAATACTAGACGCACGACAGTTAACATTGAAATAATATTTTAAAATTGAACTAGTAAGCATTTTGGTGTTGATTTAATTAGTATGGCATAGACCTTAAGTTTTATTAGATTATGTTTAATAAATTTCATAAATCGATATATCTGAATCCATTTTAATTTTATGATTTTATTAGAGGATCTGTAGACTACCAAACAAAAAACCAAGTACCGTATTATTTGGTTTACCAGAGTTGACCATCGACGTATGAGAAAGAGGATGAAACTACACAACTAAACAATTCCATATTTTGTTGCTCCAAAAACTCAAATGTCAGTTACTCAATCAGCAGTTGCCACACTGCGAGAACGGATGACTTTGTTGGGGTTCTCCTCATCTTGAAACACCTAAATAGTAGACTGACTTTTATTCTCGGGTTCATAAGAATAAATCCAAAAGTCGTCATTTGATGAAACTTGATGAAGACTGATGATATTTTACACATTTTTTTAGAGGTCTCTGTTGAAATGATTCATAGTTCTTCGGCACCAACTGACACGAGCCGCCATTTGTTCCTTAATCAAGAGATGCGGGATCTAATGAAAAACTAATTTTTTCACACCCAACTCATCATGTAAGATCTCTTGAAATGAGGTCTTAGAAATGCCCAAGCAACTCTCGCGGTAAGTTACATGACGATCTTCATTAATTAACGCGCGCACAACATTAACCTTTTCTTGGGTGATCTCTGATTTTTGTCTTTCTGGCCTAGGATTATCGCTGAGATTTGTGTGTCCACGTTTGCATTCAAGGTACTAGCGAGAAATTGTCAATTGAGGTGGTGCTTCATTACCAAAATAAGAACCAACTCGATAAGACATTGTTGTTGCGATAAACTTCTTCGAAGTTGTAAAAAATTATCGATTGAAAATGCTCTCGATTCAATTCTATGTTTCTCAATACCTTACTAACATTAAAAATTCGCTCTGACTAAACCACTTGTTGTATTTTGACGAAATTTTTAACACGTGCCAATATGATATTGAGGTTAATTCCAAAATAATGTTTTATTACTTGCACCGTCTATGTGGTTATATGCAAAATTAAAATGACATCCCTCATATGAAAATACATAAATTTTAATACTCATTTTCTGACGATGATAAGTCGCTTTCACTTCCACTTGAGCTATCGCTGTCTAATGGATTTATTATAATATCATCCATTACAACTTCTACTTTACCATCTACTTCCCAATATTCGTTCTCTAATCGAATTGTGTGTTCCACGTATTTATTCCAGTCAGTGGCACTAACGGAATCTAAAGCGTTGTAAATTATTTGGAAAAGATCTTGGATACCAAATTGACCACTAACATTTTTTTCTTTCACGTATCTTTTTACTTGATCCCAGACCATTTCGATAGGATTTAGCTCGCACATATATGGCGGTGATCTTCCGACGGTATGACCATGTGTCTTTAAAATGGAATCAATTCTGTATGATATACCTTTTAGCTTATTACGTTTTATAATCTCATAAAGATCTAACTTTCTGTCATTGTGATTAAATGACAAATTTTGTAATTCCAGCGAAGAAATCATTTCTGATTTTGTGGAATTCTTAGTTGGCACCTTATTTTCAACAACACAGTGGTCCGACACAATATTCATAACTACAACTGAGTTAGGTGGCAGAATTGGAATAACTTGTTGTATTATCCACTTTTTGAAGTTCAATGGGTTCATTTGGCCGTGATAGTCTCCTATTGATGAGCCAGCTTTAAATACCAAACTGCAGTTTGGTAAAAATCCTTCTGTGGACCCAATATGTACTGCAATTAAGCGCTGAGAGGAGCTTACACCTGTGACAATATCTGTTACGTCAGGACCTTGCCATCATTTACTCCAGGAAACATCATTGTCAACCCAGGTTTCGTCCATGTAGAATACTTTTTTTGCTGTACTCAAACACATTGGGTCCACAGTATTATTTTGATCACGCCATTTTTTTGCATGATTTAGAAATACCATATTCTCCTAAGGGAAAAATTTCTGAGGGAAAACCTGGATTTGTTCTAGGGAAAAAACCGACATGTCATGTTTTTTGTTTTATTTTGTTTTTATTCAGTTTTGAAAATAAAATTTGATCAAAGTATACTGATCTTACGGTAATCTACAAAGCAATGCAATGAAATGTGCTGTCCACAACATACACACTATTTTTACAAGAAAATAATGTAGTGAACATTTCCCTTACTCATTCTCATTTCCCACTTCCTTCACTTCTCAATTGTACATTCCATTACCTCTATACCTTTTATTAACCCTCATAAACACATTCTTACCCGCTTTCTTCATCAAGCAATGAGTGATTTATTCATAACAATAACTTGTACAAACATGTATCCTTTAAACTGTATATTGTACAACTTTAAAAAATTGGTACAAAATGTAAAAAATTTGATTTTAAAATTTAGCAGTCATAATTGAGAAATGCTAGGAATTAGTCTCATGTATCTATCAACTATAGAACGCCATGTTGCCAAATTTTGAATTAACAAACATTTGGATATATCGCAGAAACTATAAAAGATTGGGCATTCAAATATTTAGGATATTCAAATAAATATTATAATTTATTTTTAAAATCTTATACATAATTTGTTTAAATTTAAATATTATTTATACTTACGTAGTTCCTATATCCACTCATTTTAATAAATTCAAATTTTATTGGATGCAGCTAATTCCATTACACACACTTCTATGTAAGGTTCTATTATTATTATATGAAAAATTAAAGAAAAAGTTTTTTTTATTAAAATTGTATAATTTGAATATTATGTTAATTTTTATTATCAATTATTTAAAGTCATTAAACGACTATTGAAAAAAGAAAAAATAATTTAAGTTTTAGTAATTAATATGATTTACTCGTAATAAGTATTAGGACAGTTTAATTACAATTACAGGAAGTCAATACACTTGTCTTGCCTACAGCGCCGGCAGTCCAGCCGTCCGCATTGCCGCAGCCAGCGGCATGGACTGGTTGCCGCAGCGAGCGACATTGACTAGTTGCCGCGGCGAGCGACATTGACTAGTTGCCGCGGACAGAGACATGATCTAATTAGGTCAATTAGGCCAGTGAGGCATGTTCAATTAGCGACATGGTCAATTAGGTCAGTGACATAGTCTAATTGTCTTGTAAGCCTCATAAAGTGAGTAGCATAAGTCTAACCAATAAGTCTAAAAACATAAGTAATCAGAAATGGATCCTCAATAAAGATAATGCATTTGTTAATATACCTCAATGCCTTAAAGAACACAAATTACATTTTCATGGAAATTCACCTATTGACTATTTTACTCACTATTTCTCGGATTCATATTTAAGAGATGTAATTGTTTTCCAATCAAACTTATATGCTCATCAAAATAACAAAATTAATTTCAATTTTACACTTAGCAAATTGAAAATATTTTTAGGAATTACAATTATGATGTACCATATAAAATATCCAAGAATTCGATAATATTGGTCATCAGAAGGTGGATTACGAATGAATTTCATTACAGATTCTATGTCTCAGAAGAGATATGAAGAAATAAGAAGATTTTTACATTTTGTAGATATATCGAAAATAAGTATTAATAACTTTGACAAGTTGTTTCGCTTGTGTCCATATCTGCCATTCAAAGGCCATATCTGCCATTAAAACAGTACCTGTCTAATAATACGAAAAAGAGAAGGTACAAAATGTGGGTTCATGCCGGTACTTCAGGATATGTTTACTGCTTTGAAATATTCCAGGGAATGTCTGGAAGCAGACAAAACTCATCAGAAATTGATGTAGCCGGGGACGTTGTTGTAAGATTATGCCATGATTTAGAGGATGCAAATTATAAAAAATATGCGGACAATTTGTTTCCCAGTATCCCTTTGATAGAAAATTTTACAAACAAAAAAATTACTATGTCGGAACAATAAGGCAGAATACGTCAAAAGGAGCTGTGAAGATTTTGAAATCTGATGAAGAAATAAAGAAAGCAGGGAGAGGAAGTTATTCTTTTGCAACGTTAGATAAAAATGTGACAATTGTAAGCTGGCACGATAATAATTTGGTTCACGATATCAAATTACGAAGGTATTTCTCCGACAGACACAACAGAAAGATATTGCAGGAAAGAAAAGGAAAAACATATGGGACGCGTTGACCTGATGGATTCACTGACAGCTTTTTATACGAGGGCTGTTCCCTTTCCGTTGAGCCTAGTAAAGTAAAACACAGTTTATTTACAAAAAAACATTTGTTTATAATTATTTAAAGTATTCTCCTCCACAGTCAATACATTTTTGGATCCGCGAAAACCATTCTTCAAAACATTTTTTCCAATCTTCGGGCGTCAGTTTGTTTATTTCATTTATAAAGGCATCAACCGCAACTTCGGCCGATGTAAAACGTAAACCCCTTAATTTATCTTTTACCCGCGGAAATAAGAAGAAATCATCAGGTGCTAGGTCTGGGATATAGGGCTAATGACCCATTATTTCTATGTTTTGGGCATTGAAATGCTCATTTGTTCGAGCAGCAGAATCCGAGCATTATCATAATGCAAGATAATCCTTCCTCTTGGACGTTTTTTGCGAACCTTTTCTAGAACCTGAGGCAAACAAACTGTAGTGTACCATTCTGAATTAACAGTACGTCTATACTCCAGTGCTACACTGGAAACATGCCCAGTAATTCCAAAAAAAGTTGCGACCATCTTTTTGTTTCGGCTTTTTTCACGAACAACTGTTGTTGGAGCCGACTCATTCTCAAAGATCCAAACTGATGATTGTTGCTTTTTTTCGGGATATTAGCAGTATATCCATGTTTCATGATCTGTGATGATGTTGTACACAAAATTAGACGAACCACGGTCAACGTGATCTAGTGTAGATCGGCACCATCTCACACGGTCCTCTTTTTGAGCTGAAGTCAAGTTGTGGGGAATTCACCGAGAACGAAACTTACGGACTTTCAAATGTTTGTGTAAAATAGTATTAATTGCTTTCACACCAATCTTTAAAGTTGCTTGAATGTTCCTAACAGTAATATGCCGGTCCTCTTTAATCAAGTTCCGAATAAGATCAATATTTCTTTCTGTAACTGTCATTTTTGGCTTAGGAGCTCTAAATCTGCCATTTAAGGAAAGTTGACCGAGTTTAAATTCATTGTACCATCACTTCATGGTAGAGAGGAAATAGGACTTATCACCAAGCACTCGATTGATCTCCTCAATATATTCTTTACGGTTTAAGCCACGCTTGAAATTGTAAAAAATCAGAGCCCGATAATGCTCCTTGTTCATTTCCATTACTTATTGGCGAAAGGATTATTTTAAACTTATGTAACTTACAAACAGTGACGCATATTTGACAACTGTCACTTGTAAACAACTAGATTGAAATGTCAAACAAAATTTGTTACAAAAATATCACCGCCTACTAGCTAGGTTCAGCGGAAAGAGAACAGCCCTCGTACTAATACACTCGTAATTCTCGATGGTATATCAGAATATTCCATCATCTACTGAATGTAGCTGTAGTGAATGCTTGGACTTTATGGCGCTGCGATTGAAAGAAATCCGTAGAAAAATTAGACCTGCTGCAGTTCAAAAGTAGAATTGCAACTGCACTCATTTTCCTAGGTGATGCTCAAATAAGTAGACAAAGAGGGCGTTCGAAAAGTATAATGCCTCTCGCTATCAAAAAGCGAAAGCGGATAGTAGTCCCTATCGAACAAAGGTTCGAGAAGGACTCACATTTTCCCAAAAAGCAAGAATTAAAAAATGCAGCTTGATGTAGAGATTCTGGTTGTAACAAGCGAATTAGATATATTTGTAACAGATGCGAAATATATCTCTGTCCTGAATGCTTCGAATCTTATCACGCAGTTTGAATATTAGTCTCACAATTAATACAGTTTATTATAAGTCATATACATAGACATAATATTCCATACTTTACTTCCATAATAATCCATACTTTAAATGAATTAAAGAAGGCTTCTCATGTTTCTCTCTTCCTACTCAATACACTTAGTTCATTCTTTCATTCTATCATTTATACAATTCTCTTCCCCTTTCCCCCTTCCTTTACCTAACATCTCTCATTTCATTGTACCAATATCGCCCCATTTCTCCTACCCGAAATTTCTTACAACCTCTATTCCCTTCTTACTAATCATCCCCTTTCCTTTTATATTTTGCAATACCACCCTATCTCATGTCAATTCCCATGCATCATGCTTCCTTAGGTTTTACTGTTTCCTAATATTCTAGTGGCCAATCATTCTATCAATCCTCTATCCCCTCTTTTTCTTCCATTTTATTTTCTTGTATATATTTCCATTATAATTCTTCTCATGATTGCTAATCCCTTTCCCTCCTTCCCCAAACTTACCCTAACTCCTTGTATTTATCCCTTCACATTCTTTTATCCAGTGACTCTTCTTTCCTCTTCTCTACTGCATATTCTACACATTCCCTTTTCTCATACATCCAATACTCATTTCCACCTTCCTCATTAACACACCTGAACTTCGCAATTATTCTTTTTCCCCCATACTTAAACTCGATACTAAGTACTCCGTCACCCCTTCTTCTACCAGAACCTCACTTTCCATTTCTCTCCTACCTTTCTACTTCACTCTCGTTTCTATGACCTAAATAACTATTACCTTATGCACCATCATCTTCTCAAAGTATCCACGGAAGCTATAGTTTAGCTGAACAATTTTTTAAATGATGTAAATGGAGTACAAAAGATTAAAAATTTTATATCGTAAAACAAATATTATTAAAACAATGGATGTTAAAATAAGTGCTACTTAAATTGGCAACAATTCATTTTAGAAAAGACAAAAAAAATGGTTCTAAAGAGAAGGATTGTCTATTAAAGAAAACCATAAGCAATACACAACTTAAATTTAGGATAGTTATCAATATCAGAGTTGTCATTATGCGATCTCACTATACCTTCTAAGGGAGCCGTGTTCCATTGATTGGGAAGTCCTGCTCTATGATATATTTCTTAAAATATCCTTCTCACATGTTTTTATAATAATCTAAAAATAACATTTTATAAGAAAAGTATCATTTTTCAGGGAAAATCTGTAGGGACATGTTTAATATAGTTATTCTTATTGACTGAGGTTTATGGAGCTAAAAAAATTAGAGGGATCAATATTTTACCCAAGTGTTTTACTAGTAGTAATCAATACGTACATTTTCGGTTTAATATAATTGCTAATTTGACTAAATATAATTATTTAATATATTAAATCAAAAAATTATTTAATATATTAATAGAGTTAGCTGTTTAAAGTATACTCAGAATTTGTTTCATAGGCAAATATACATTTTTCTGATATGTTTTCAATTAAATGACGTTCACTCGTTACATTTAAAAATCGCACGCGCACAACTGCCTAAGCCATGACAAGGCAAACAATCCGTTCATATATACATAAAATAGCATTCGCGCGCCGCGACGCTGTACCGAAACCGACGCTACGCGTCGAGATACTACTATGACGCCGTGTGTTGTTATGTATTAAAACAATGTTATTTTCAATAGTTTACCATTGTTGCCAATTGAAATATAATTTCGTTAATCTTAAGATTTTTTATCCATAATAAGGTTGAATAACTATTATTGAAAGAGTTTTGTACTTCCTTATTCAAATTTATTTGTATTTAAGATTTATTTAATGTTTTGTGTTACAAAAGTGTACACACGAAAACTTTGAAGGTCGTAAGTTTCAGGAAAACATAAACTATATGAAATAGCAAATATCATTAAAGCTTTAAGATCTGGAAGATCTGAGCGCGTTGGTATAGAATGATACAATAGGTATTCAATTATCGACATCAGTATGTATGTAGTGTTGCAAAAACGCAATGTGGAGAGCAATCTTGTCAGGGCCATCAAAAGTTTTTATCAGAACAGCAGAAACCAGGTGAGACCAACTAGAGCAACCTCTGTCCCCTTACCTCTTCATCATACTCATAGAGGACATCATCAAGAGCTGTAAGGACAGAGTCAGAAGCTTTATTGTGTGTAACGGAAGCATGAAACCCATTGCCTTTGCCAACGATGTGGCACTATTAGCGAAGAATGCAAGGAACTTGCAATACAACCTAAAGATCTGGAATGACGAAATGAGTGCTACAAATATGTTAATCTATGGTGATCGCTCAACACCCAAAGCAGCATACAATCCGACAAAGGGGTCAAGTCCTAGAACAGATAGACTGCATCCAGTACCTAGGGCCTACCATTTCCCAGGATGGAAAGATCGACCAAGAACTCAACAAGCGAACAGTGACGACAAGGAGGCTGTTTCATGTCACCAGTCGCAGTTTCATAGGCAACTATGTGATCAGCAAAAGGATCAAAATAACTGTGTATAAAACAGTCTACCTTTCTATCCTAACATATAGTGCGGAGTCTTGGATGCTGATAAGTAGACATCTGTGTACGCTACAAGGTAGCTGAGATGGGATACCTACGAGAGGAAGACTAGACGGTACATGGTGAGGAACCAGACTATCCGGAACATCCTGAATGAAAAAACCCTCAGTGTGAGAATAGAAGAAATGGAACTTCGATAGTTGGACCACGTAGCACAAATGCCAGAACCCAGATACCCAAGAATGGCTTAGGAGGCCCGCTACGAAGGCAAGAAACTGAGGGGACGACCGAGACTAAAGTGGGAGGATCACCGCAAGGTTATGATGCGCAGCAGAGGAGTAGACAGGATCTGGGTCAGGACCCAAGGTCCCCGACGGGAAGTTCTGGCAATGTTTTCATCAAAACCTCTACACCATAAAAGGGAGAAGGGGACGACTAAGTTTGGTTGCTTTACACTAATATGAGATTCAATACGAACTTTAGAGCTAAGACCACCAACTATATTCCACTAAATTTAAATCCTAGAGACCTACACGAAAATTCATTACTCGAATCAAGCAGTCGAATCAAGCATGAACAATATTTGCTCCACAGGTAGTGAATCGTACTGTACTATCCAACTCTTATTAAAAACAAAGTAGTAGGGTGGAGTAGGAGTAAGTTAGGGACGATTTTTTTTATGTTCGATTTTAACCATTAATTATTTCCATATATTTTGTACATATAGGAACCAACGCGGAGTGCAATTTAAACTCTTTAATTCGAATTGACAAAAACACGAATTCACATTGGAAATTTTAATTATCATTGAAAATTCTAAAAACAGGACGATCTACCCTGAACTTGCCCCATGTATGGGGCGAAATAAAAGAACTTTAAATTAGCCCATCTTCATACGTTTTGGGGCGAAATAAAAGAACTTAAATTAGCATAATATTTATTACAAATGCTACAAATTAAAAAAAGTAATAAACAAAAAATTTTTAAAATTGTTAACTTAAGTTTTCACATTTTATTCAGCATCAATACATTGTTCATACCCTTTTTTTGATTTACGAAGGAAGTGGAGAAACCTTCAAAAGGCGAAGGACCCCGGGCATCCAACAGTGTGGGATTTCTACCACACTAAAACTCCACTCCCTGTTAGGATTGTATATAGTTAGGGAGATTGGAGAGTTTATTTGAAGGAGGCTTTAGGATTTATCATCCTCTTCAGCCTGGAA